>JAANSO010000489.1:0-30969 GCA_036507315.1 Lepidocyrtus fimetarius
GCAGATATACACAATATAAATCTTGATAATTGTCAATCGAAATATCATATGGAACAACACTGGGATTTGTTGAGCCATTGTTCATTAACGAAAACAATAGGGCGATGGATATATTGTACAATTGTATCCGTTCTTATTTGTTTTTTATTCAGCAATTCCTACTTTTTGAAACCTTTTCTCTGTCAAGTAGGTCGACCAAGCTCATTGAACAGGAAATGTTGAGAAATACACGGAATGATTATGATTGCCATGTTGTGTGGCAACTTTCTATATGACTTTCTCTATGTAATAACCTTTCACATTGCTGGACAGAGGGTTGCCTCAACTTCAATTGAACTGCAACTTTTTCGAGTTTAATAAGCACCAATTTTACTAAAAGATATTGCGGTTGTTACAGTGCATCGGTTCTAGGAGTAGTGTAGTAGCAAAGGTAAAAGTAGCGTGGCACTTGGAGAGTGAAACACACTCAATTATTATTAGTATTATGATGATTATTGTTGTTTTGCACACAATCCCAGAATTTTCATGGATTCTTTCTATAAACCTGACTTCCGTAGGAATTTCTAAGTTTCATTCGCTCATCAAATGAAATAAAAATGCCCTGAAAGCCACGTGTAAAGGGCTTAAAGACTGAAAACTTTCGGAAAACTTAAATTATATTTTCTTTTTAATTATGTTAATAATTACTTGACAAGTGATTATTATAAACCTACTATTTGAATAATTACTAAATTAAAATTGAAATGCCAATTTTGGAATAACATCTTTGTATTTATTCAAGTCTAACTACAAAAACGTTATTTTTCACTACAGAAACCCATTCTGTCCCATTTTTACCATGAAATCACAAAACTTTCTTAGAAGGAACAGCAAGAATGTTAAATGTCTGGATATGATACGGTCACGTACAAAACATGCATTGTGGGATGTACGTAGGAATACCAGCAGCAGATGCATTTTATAATAGGTACATTGCTACAGCGTTTCCGGAGTATGAAAGTTAACGAAATTGTCTAGTAAAACAAGTTACTATACCAAAATAATAAATTCTATTTTGCAGAAAGAAACTACGAATGGAATAATATATGTGTTGTTAGGATAATGCACGATGTTTATACTTTAAAAACATTTCTCTTTTTACTTTATCACAGTATCGTCAACATCTTGAATCCCACCACTTACATGTGTTATAAGGTTTAAGAGAGCAATGACATAAAGTTGGGAAACTTTTTTACTTTCAAGTTCATTTTCTTGCCTTCCGTTCCTGTGCTCTTTTGTTAAGGTTGAGAAAGTTGAAATTTTAAAACTAAATTGCTCCTTTTTACTATTACTTTTTTGAAAGCGGAGAAAGTAGCGACATAGTACACATGAGCATGGACCATGTAGACTGCAACAATCCGCTGTGTTATTCTGTTCATCTAAAAGAATCACACTGGTATATCCCTTCAAAAAGGTTCATTTATTATTTATTCACGTTTTTCTTCATCTAAAGAAAACGTTGGGACAAGGCCCTCCCGCATTGCAATTATGATGCTGGTAGCAAACAACACAAAACGAACAAACTTGTTTTAAATTGTTTCTTAAGAAGGCTCAAAATAGGGCTTAGGAAGAACAAAAAACGAGTTTGCATAATGAAATAATGCTGAATCAGAAAATGACTAGTAGTCTTATCATACTTGCTCAAAACATTCACTACTGGAGTATACACATCCCATTTCGTATTATATCCAAGGGAAAAGGAAAGCAAATGGGCAAGGGGAAAACAACGCTTCTTTAAGTAAAAGTTGATGAGCGTTTAGAAAATTTTAAAACTTTTTACTTTACACTATGCTTATGATTTTGTTCTATTTTATTAAAAGAAACTTTAGAACTGCAAGATGATTGCAGTAAATACGAAATCTCGTAGAATTTACACGGGATGAAGTATGTCGTCGGAAAGTGCATTTATTTATGATTAGAGAAAGTTACAGGGCTCACTCATACTTTTCCCTAGCAATTTCATGGTAAAACCAGGAAAACGTAGGCAATCAAGCATTCCAAACACATCTTTGTACCCGTTATCAGGAAAAGGTGGAAAACAGAAGCAGGAGAGTCAGGAAGTTTTTTAAAAATTGCAAGGATCCCTTGTAACCATTATGAAACTCATTCCATCAAGAAATTTAGCAAAGAGTAAGTCAGTGAGTCACTGCACGATTTCATTTTGTCAGAATCTACTATAAAAATGCCAGCTTCATAACTGGATAATGATGATGAGGTTGTTGCTGGAAGTGGGACGTAAAGCCAAATGAAGAGAAGGAGGCCAGAATGAAAAAGAGAAGGCTGGCATTATTAGATTTTCTCTAAACTCAACGCAAAGACCTACCTTCACCAGCGTTTGGAAGAAAGTCTGGCAAACACGGGAAAATTAAATCATGAATAAATATATACTCGTTTAACATTAGGTAATAATGTGGCGATATTTATGTCATCAAATTCTCTCAACTTTCCTTTCCAGATTTTTAACCTGAACTTTCTTTCCAAGGAAACTTTCCAAAATGATATCCGAAAATGCAATTTCATGCTGGCGCTGGAATTCCTGCGTTAGGTAGGATTAGATGAGTAATCAAGGACTTTTATACAAAATGGAATTTAAAGTTTTACATTAAATTTCTAAAAAAAACTTGGTGTATGCGGGTACTTTAATATGCAGTTATTATTATCTCCATATTTAAACCATTTTTATAGAACAGCTGTTTACTTAATGACCTAAAAATCCTTAATATCTTAAGACTCATACGAAGTTTTAATTTCTTATTAAAATATTTACTTGGTTGATGACAAAATTAATAAGGATAATTAATACCACCTGAAATTAGTTCCTTTGAATAACCTATTCAAAATCTTTTCAAGTAATCTTAGCAGCTGCAGTAAGAAAAACAAATGACAACTTTTTTGCTAATCTAAAAACATTATTGCTTGCACAACTATTTCTTTGGCAGTACATTGCCTACTGCCAGTCCTTCAACTTGACTGACGAGGTTCATAAACTGTGAGATTAAAAGAACCTGACTGTGGTTGTCGCGCCCTATGTTTAGTGCGTAAAACGGCAAATGAGCATGCCACGTTTGTTTTCATATGCATAGAAAATTCGCCGTTGGAAGAAGGGTAAGTCAGATGGTGGAAGTTAATAAATGCAATTTTCGTGACTGCCATCATCATCATCTGGAAAAAAGAAAATGACCGTTATTCTACAATAATAAAATGAAAAGAGGGACAGAAAAGGAGGCCCAGAGTGGCGTCAAGTCGTAGAGCAGCGACAGCAGCGAAGTAAAAGAAGAATGCTAGAAAGTTAGAAACACTGCAGTAAAAAAGCTATCCCGTTTGCAACTTTTCCTTGTGAAATTCCTTTCACTTTCTCCCCTGCTTAACATCTTTATGTTATTATTATAATAAAAATATAGAAAGGCTGCGGAATATATTTGTTGTTGCTAACTTTGGCATGGGTGGTTGACTAGCTGGTTTAGTTTTAGATAAAGTTTCGTGATAAAAAGAGGAAGTCAGAGAGAAAGCAGGCAGATGTGTGTTTGTGCAGATTGACTTGTGGTTTTGCTCTGTTAACTTCGGCTCTGCGTGAGTGCTCATATTACACTAATTATCCTGCATCAATCTATTATGAGGATATTAAAATCCCTTTCCAATCAAGTGACTTTGCCCTAGTACTTTTGTACTAGTGAATTAGCTCGATTTACTTTTTAGGAACATGCATTCTACATTAGATGAAATATGCCACAGTCTGCAAATAATCATTGTGTTTCAACAGTAAACCATAAATCTAAACCAACGAGTGGATTTAATTTATAAATTAAAACATGAAATGGGGTTTAGCAATAAATAAACAAAAAATAGGCTTTGCATGTACTAATCCTGCTTAAAGCTACTCAACATTGGCTTCATATAGGTACAGAAATCTAATTACGCACAAAAATTAGCCTTTGGTTGGTCACTACAAAGTTCTCGCTGAACAAAGGGAAAGCAGTGAGGATGCACGATATTCAATCTACACATACGAAACAGTGTTTACGTAACATCTGCGTAAATATAAACAGAAAATTGCTTTTAGACAGTGAAAGGGAATTAATCTCCACCAAAAGTAATGAGCGCATAAGACAATCTGTTTAGAAACAAAGTAATAAGGAAACGGTGAATATTACAACGATTCTTTTACTTACCTAATTTTACTTAATCTATGCTTGTTTACATTATCCACCGCCTTCTTTTCGTTTTTATAATCAACTCAGTTTCAATACATTTTCTGCTGCGCTTCTTGTTTTACAAAGTTACCTGGCCTCAAACTTAATTTTATATACATATTATTATCAGGAACAACATTCGCAACAAGAATCATATAAATCCACCGCATAGTACTGATAAACAACGGGGGTATCTTTCCTTTCACAATATGCCTTCCCGCTGTATAATATATACATTCATTTTAATACGCATTGCGAAAAAATTTACTTTCCCTGTTTTCCTCCAGCCACCCAGTCTAATCTTATGGTAAACTTATGCATTATACAGCAAGCTATGAAGATGGTACGTGTGCTCATGTCCTTCCGACTAATTCTAAAACAAAAGCCACTACTGTACATACACTATTGTAATCATTCTCATTTTATATTGCTAGCTACATCTGAACGACTCCTTCCTGGGTGAATGAAATTGCTTGTGGCTACATAATACGAATAAGATGAAGATATTTACCTTTTCCTACTTCTTTTCTAATTCTACCATCTTACAAAG
This sequence comes from Lepidocyrtus fimetarius, assembly GCA_036507315.1. Lineage (NCBI taxonomy): Eukaryota > Metazoa > Arthropoda > Collembola > Entomobryomorpha > Entomobryidae > Lepidocyrtus > Lepidocyrtus fimetarius. Next base: position 4,780 of record JAANSO010000489.1, read on the forward strand.
AAGGGATCTTGCTCAATTGTTATCAAAATAGGATCCAATAAATACACAAAGTTATTCCTACACATTGCCTGGAACAAAAAAACCGTATTTAGATACCGTGGCTTAACTGCATTTACATATTGTGTCTGTATTTCCCCCATAATACTTGGATACGAGCAAACACTTTGACATTTATATTTTATTAAAAGATTGCATAAGGTAGCATTTTCTAGTTATAATATTTTCTTCTACATAATAAAAAACGACTCATCTTATTTCTGCGTGGAAAATACATTTAGTAAATCACATTTGATTTTGACAGTGCAAAAACTGCCCTTGCCTATTTCCTAAGATCGCCGACTTTTCAACGAAATATGACAAAATCAAAGAACAAGAGCAATTTTGCTTGACTCCGATTTATATTTTTTGCCGTAATGGCCTACCTTCCGTCTTATGCAACTATGTTCATCTAAATTAAAAGTATAGAGAAAAAATATATCAAGAAAGCGGGCAAAAATATTCATTGCGGATCCTCAAATATTTTTGTGTAAATACATAGCTAGTGTGTATATCATATCATCGCTAGCATAAGGAAATGACGGAAAGTGAGTGAAAACCTTACTGTATTCAAGAGAGGTTGAGATGCTTTTCTAACTTCTTCTAAGAAACCCAAACACAAGAAAGTGAGAAGACCGTCATCGATTGCTCCCTGAATCGATTTTTCTACACGATTCTTTTTTCCTTTCCAAAAAGTTGCACAATGTTACTCTTTTCCACTCTTCGGCACACACACACACACCCTTTCTCACGTTTTTCCTTCTTCTTTATTCCTCTTCCTGCTTTACGACGGTAAATGCATAAACAAACAGAAATAAGGTTAAATTACAATTCATGCATTGGAAAATCTGGCTAAATACTTGTATGTTGCAGTTCGAAAGATTTTATTCTATATACTGGAGAATATTACAAGACGCCATGATCGTGAAATGACTCCCGGCTTCTGAAAAATAGCGACCCATATTCCACCTTCCTCTTCTCACTTCTATTTTTAATCCAATTCAAATTTTTCTATTTTGATTCTGAAGGGTGTAGAATACGGATTAAATTGTGCAGATACAATAGACTTATTGTTGGATGCAGATGTGATAACACGTTTTGCAGATAAAACGTCTCCTGTGTTCTGTCGTACAAGTCGCTAAAATTCAACCACTTACATTTCACCAGCCAGCATTACCACCATCACCAGTTTTTTTGCCCGAATTTCATAGTCTCAAGTCAATTTATCAAAAAAAATAGGCCGATTCTTCCTTGATTGTATGCATGACGGATACTCGCCACACTTGGCCCATATCTTTACAAGTTATAGACAGAAATCCACGGCTGACTAACTACCTCTGACTGACTGCTCACTTGTCTTGGTGGGTTAGTCAAGTTCCTTTAAGTTTTTTGTAGGAGCCGAGTAAGAGGTTTATGTTTGCGTTTGCAAAAACGTATTCCTGGGAAAAGAGATAAAGTGGGTTATTCCACGAAGAAAATAACAGGATGAAAAAGACCTTTGAATGGGTTAATTTGTACTTGAGGTGTGAGAGGAACCTGTCCATACAAATTTTCTGAATAAAACCCTTCCCATATTTGCCCCTTTCCTCCTCCAAAAGGTGTATTGCAAATAAACAACCGTTCTTCTGGAAATTAAAGTTCAATATTATGACTTTTCATATTTAATGTTTTGCATTGTTTCCTTTATCATGTTTAATGCGTTCTTGTTTGATGGTAAAAGTTATGCAAAAACTATATCATCTACATTTATTAATTAAGAACCATGCAAAAGTACAAAAATGCCAAACTTTGCAAATAATAAAGTTGAAGTTTGTTTTTAATAAACATTTTGGGGTTTTCTTTAAAAACGATTTGCATAAAATATTACAGAATTACAAAAATGACGTTATTAAATGCTAAAATCATATTGAAGTGAAAGAAAATTACTAGTTCATTCAAAAACAACAACAAAGCTACAGTTATTGGAAATTTTGTTATATACTTTGGTCAAATTATTGTTCAGTACTCTTCCATGTCTCTCTCATACTAGTCATACTTGGAGTGTAATAAGGTGTCTTTTTACTACACCACATTACAAAAATGATGAGCTGTAACAGTGTGAATATTTCCTAACGCAGCCATTTCTATTTTCTATTATTACACTCTGAAAGGAAATGTGAAAATGATAAGATTTTATTTACTCGACGTGATGTAAAATGTACGTGGAAATAATATCGAGGGTTAGTACTCACTGTCTTTAATATGTTCTCTGTTAGCGTTTAATGTCAGTTTATTCTCAGATAAATACCAATTTTACATTGATTTTAAGACTTTTGATAAACTCACGAGAAGAAAGATTATGACTTCACCTAGTATAAACATTAAATAAGCATCAAGTTGGAAACATTAGCTAGTAAAAAAAGCACTTTGTTGACTGGTATAGTAGTGGACAAAGGAACTAGTTTCTCATAAATTCTTGTGGGGCTTATATATAATGTTTGATATTTCTTATTTTCACCTCCATTCAAACTCACTTCCTAACCGTATTCTTTGGCAGTTGTCGTTTTACAACCAAAGTCATCTTAAAAATAAAAATAGAAGTCACGGAACAATGAAAAGATCTCTTTTTTTATCACTGTCATATCCTAGTTCCCTTTCTTTATGCGACAACAAGTTATCATTGACTTTATAAAACACGTTCTATCCTTCTTCATTTTTTTGATTCTAGTAGCTTTTTTATGTACTGCCTCTGTTGCCATTTCCATTTTAGCTTTCTCCAACTGCAATTTTTGTCCATTATTTTACTAAGATAGTGAAGAGAGGAAAAACTAAAGTATATATATTTTTATGAATGTACTCGTAACTACTTCATTCTATGATGTCAATGACTCCAATGGAGAAAACGGAAGGAAATGTCAGTGTGTGAGTGACTGACTAACGTTTGCCAAGGTGTACATTTTATTATTTCACTTGGATGGATATTTTAGTGAGACATTATTTCCTTGCTCTTGTTGCAACTAAATTCTCCTTTCTTTTCACAAGTTACGTTTTTTATTAAGAAAAATATATTATCCCTTTTAGAAATCCCTCTTTTCTTTTGCCATGGACCAGCTTTTTACTGCAAAAGCGTAAAAAATAGATAAAATATAGACGTTTTCTCTAAAAAACTACTATTTTCTACTTTCTGTTTTATAGGACCCTTTTTACTACCCTTCTTTACTTATTTTGCTAATCTATTATTGATCTGAGTGTTAAAATCGTAGAATCAAAGGAGCTTCAAGTTTTTCTGAAATATAGGAAAACATGTGGAAATGGGGAGAGGAAGAATTACAAAGAATATGTTTTATACTTTAGTATTTTTCAAAACTCTTAAAACTCTATTTTTGCTACCAGCACAATATTATAGTCCACATACTTGGACATAAAAAGATTTAATGTTTGAAATTATTTGCAGTACATTCCTCTACATTAAATTGTTAGTTCTGCTCTTTATATTAGACTTTCAAAACTGATTCTCAAAAGCTATTGCAGGATTTGAGTAATCGTTAAACTATAAACCATAGGTATGAGTCAACAAGAAAATTTTATTGGCATTTTGATGCTCATCAGAAGTTGTTTTGTGGTAAAATTGCAAAATGCAATGTTTTTAAGGAATCCCAACTTAAGCATTGTAATTGTGCGGAACTTTCCAAATACAGGAACCGCATCATCAATAATTGCAATGCAAAACAGGTTGAATCTGTTTGAAAGTGACATGTAGTAAGGCATGTTTCCATTTGTCGTAGATTTCCCACTTTCTTTGTCCTTTATTGTAACAAAACACATGCTTAAGTTTATAAACTTTGCTCGTCACCGTATTTTCCAGAGTTCAACAGAGGAAAAATTAAGTATGAAACAAAGAGAAAACAGTGGCGCACATGATGGTGTCAAAAATTTGGTACAACAGCCTCCAAAAAACTTTCATCTTTCCCATTATCACAATGATGATCGCCGGTTGCTGTGTTTATGTGTGTGCCTTGACGTGTTTCACTTTTCTTCAACCTTCAAACTTTATTTTTGTTTAAGAATTTGTAGAAAGTTGGTGGGTGAAAGAGCAAGAATGTGAAAATTGAGCAAAATGTGTGTTGTCAGTGGAGATGTGTAAAGTTACGAGTTTTCTTTCTAGTCAATAAGCGTCCATTTCTAATACACTTTATAGCCAAGTTTGAAACATTGAATTGTGTGGAAACAAAAACTTAAGCCATCCGCTACGCCTTGTTTATAAAAAGTTTTATGAAAACACAGAAACAAGTGGGAAATATTCTTTAAATATTCCACTTGACTCATCCTTCACCAAATGAAGTTAGCATTTAGCCCATGTAGATTATATATCCGAGGTTTTTTTTACATATTAATTAATTTTCCTTAACGCAATAATATTATTCTGATTTTTTGGCGCAGCTTCAGACATAAATTGTGTAAAAGGGTGGAAAGTTATTTTAAATTTAGTACTTTAGATCGATTTTTACTTTTTCTCCACTCTTTCAAAGTATTAGAAATGCAAGACGCTTCACACATTTTATCTTCAGAAAACTATCAAGTTTTTAAAAGCATTCGGCTACCCTTTCCTGCTTTCCAAGTCTATACAATGGAGAGAAGAGGAAGTTATTAGAGTAAGAGAAAGACCACCACATGTTTTGAGTATTATAGGAAGAGAGTTGATAAGACAGGGGGAAGGAAAAGTTGGGAAAGTTTTGTGCAAAGAAAATGAAAGTTCATGCGGAGGACACTAACCGCACTTGTTCTCATTTATATACATCCAAAGAAGAGTTAAGTAGTTTTTTTCCAAAACGAAAAAGAAGCTGAAGAGAATATATAATTGGCAATTTTTCACTTGCTCATCTCCATTCCTTTGTATAAAAGGATAGAGCATCTTTATCATTTTAAATCTAATAGATAACTGAAGAATATGATTTAAAATAACAATTTATGTTATATTTTGCATGCCACGTTTGAAATATTTAAGCTTTGAATTAAAAATCCATGAAAATTAAACTTTTCATTCATAATAGAGTCAATTTGTTGATACGGTCCAGTTAAAAAGCGACTCCTTAGTGTAAAAAAACTTCTCTGATACAAACTATATAAAAAATGATATAAAACCGAAGATTCGGTTTCCTTTCACAAGTTCAAGGAAACAATATAAAGTTGAGCATAGAGCACGTCAAAGGTTTTCCAGTGCGATGAAATGAGCAGCATGATACCACAACGAGAAACTCATCTTATTCTTCTCTGTCTGTTTAGATTTCCATCTTATTCCGTGCTTTCTTTGTCGGTGGACTGCTCCATTCCACAAATTCTCTTTCAAAAACAGACATATTTTAAGTAAAAATTCTTCTGGCATCCGAAGATAATCTTTTTTAAAAACTCGTACATCGTACAAACCAGGCCCGTAGTTTTTCCCTACTAGCAAGATGACAGATTCGGAAATATGAGTTGAGAGAAAAAGAAAGATACGTATATTTTATTGTTAAGGCATAGAGGCTACTCGCTCTTGCATGTGAATCCACACTTCTTATTTTCACTTTTGTATGTTCATGTAAAATGAAGCTGATTTACGAGACGGATTACGCTCTTACTAACTACAACTTATGTGAATTTGGAGAGACCATCCAAAAACAAACCCTTCTGCAAGTTTTCACTCCAAATAAACATTTCAAGTACAATTGCAAAAAATCCTTTTAAAAATATTTTTTTGGCAAGGCAACAAAAATAATTTTTATTTTATTAATAAACGTATAATATTTTAAGAAAAACTCTATTTAGGAAACAAAACCTACAAAAATACAATTTTTTACCATTTTTATTTAAATGTAAGTGAACTACAATGTATTTGATTAGTAATTAATAATAATAAACATGTTTGTCTTTTTTGTCTACAGATATCCCATTGAAGCTCTTGATCATTGCAAACACTATTCCCTAAGAGGATGATTCCAGCTTTGTCAAGTGAAATGAAATCCAAGAATATTGTCCTTCTAGGTAAGATTTATTTTAAAATTGCTACTGCGAAAAATCTAAAATTTTAACGAAGCATTAATATTTATATGTTCAACCCAGCGATGGTGTAAATATGAAAAAGTTTCCTTAAGTAAATCCAAGAGTGACATTTGCATTATAGCCAAATTTTGAGACTACTAACAAGGGCAACATGTGTTTATTTCTAGAGAAAGTTCAAAAAGTGGAATATTTGGAAGGTGCTTGTGAATTATGATGATGAACAACCGCTTTTTTCCATGTAAGGGGATGTGACTTGCATAATAGTTACCCGCTAACCATGTCAAGAATAGAAAGTATTTTGGCAGTTCCTGCCTTCTCGCTCGGATATGAACAAAACATGTGACAGATTTTTGTCATATTAAAATTCTAATGTCATCTAAAATACACACCTGTCCTGTTCCTACAAAAATGAAATGGACGAATATAAGAATCCTGTTTTTATACTATGCAAAAGTTGGAATATATTTGACAAGTTTTTTTCCTTCTCAGGATTAAGGTGAAATAGTTTTCTGTTGGCTAAGAAATCAGAAAAATCTTTTCACGGAAAAATGTCAATCGGAATATAAAATGAGGAAACTAGGAACCCTGTAATTTTTCCAGTTATGGGTAGAAATTTATGAAAAAAGTTGTAATAAATGGGAAAAATTTCCTTTCAAGTAAAACTTTTCAATTTTGCCTTATATACATGCGCTATGACACTGGAATCTACAAATTAAGTAGGAAAACTTGCGTGATGATTTTATTCAAAATTCAGACCAATCAAACGCAATCAGAGTTTAATATTTTAGAAAAAGTTTAAACTGATTACTTCAAAATTGTGTACATTGTCCTCATCATCAGTTCAGAAAGTATAAGAAAATAGGGCAACTCCTTCTTGTTGACAAAATACTAAAATGAGCGCTATTTTACAAAATTTAGTATAATTTTTTAGCGCACAAGCTAGATTGCATTTGTAGAGCGCTGCCTGATAAGAATAGAAAATGACAAAAGGGAAAGTAACAATGCTTTTTTAAAATTGTAGATAAAGCTGCAAGTAATACAACAGATTAACATTAAATGTTTCGTTGCATTCGTTTAAAAAAAGAGCACTTGATTAAACTTTGTTGTATGCAATTACCAAAAATGATTCTTTTGTGCAGTCATAGATAAACATTTCTCGTTTTCTTTGTCCTGTTTTTCCTATATAAAAGTACGAGTACCTTTCTGTAGCTTGAGGCAAGAAAAGATCTGTGATACTGTGTTTGACCCTAGTGGACCTCAAGTTTTAAAAACGTCCATCTTTTTGTTTCTGTAGGGAAGAAAACTTTCTCCGTGTTCCCCTCCATTGCCTCCTATACCTTTATCTTTGTTCAACAAAGTAAAAGATGACATTCACAAACAAAACAAAAAAAACATACGTCCATTATTTGAGTAAAAGTGAGTTTTTCTACAAGATTGCTGTGTTGTTGAAGCAGTGAAAGTGGAAAAGCGAGAGGGGAAAAGAGGAAATGTGCACACGTCCTCTCATAAAAACCGCCGTGTCACAATCAAATATAAATCTATGTGAATGCTCAACTACATTTTGTATATAATTCAGATGTATCTAACTTAACCTTCGTTGTTGTCGTCCAAAGTTTTTTTTTTTTGAAAATACGTATATCATTTTCCCCTTCCCAGTTATTTGCTTGAAAGCAAAACAAAATGAGATTTTTTCTTAGCTTTTCTAAAAAAAGTTTTGTTGTTTTCATGTTGAATAGGTCTATTTTTATTGCAAGAGTGTAGTGTATTTAGTGACGTGAGGGATCATTGTAGGCAGCATAAAACTGTTTTAATGCTGGACTTCTCTCTTTTTTCTGTTTTTATTTGTCTATAGGATTCTTTATGAAAGAGGGTTTTTGTGTTCTAGATGGGCTTTCGCTATATGTTAGTGACTGTTAGATATTACAAAAGGAGATTGAGGTGCATACAAAATGACCCAAGGAGTAGCTTGATACATCTTTTTTGTCACCGGGTTAATGACAAAAATGGTCATTTCTTTTACTTTAATACAAACTTATGGCTGAATTTTCTTGTTTCCGAGAGTTATTGGTAAATTCATGTGAACTTCATTCTACAGGGTTCAATACCGATTTTATACAAACCTGTTACAAGCGTGTACATGGGTACATTTTTTGGTTGTTTGACCTCACGAGGTTTTAAATTTTTGATTTAAACCCTTCTTTCCAACTAGTTTATATTTTCTCTTATATCAACCGTTCAAGACTTTCTTTGTAATCGTCAAGAAGATTGTGTTAGAAAGTCACAGTATGTTTAGCAAACCCTTTAAAGTTTTCTCTGCAAACGCATCAGTTCAGACTTCCGGAAAAATAAGTAAAAAATAATGATAGGAATTTCCAATAAGTACACTTATGTGACAACATTAAAAGTAAAACTTGAGGAAGTGATTATGCGGGACAAAGGAAGTTAAAAAACTGAAGCTGAAAGTGCGTATCAAAGTAACATTCAAACTGCACAGAGTAAGATACAAAACTTGAACAAAATCTTTTCCATTTTAAGTTCTACCATAACGTACATTTAAAACCCCTTCATTGCTTTCAAATACTCTTTCTTTTCTTTATTGCATTATTCTTTTGTTGTTTCAAAACTTTTTATCTTTGCACAAGACAGAAACATTCTGCATGCTTTCACAAACCTGCAAACGATGAGCCCTTGCATAAATGTAGTTTTTAACCGTTCAAAATAAAAAAATGAAAAGTAAAAGTTGAGCTAACGTGTCTTAAACGAAATGAAAAATGATTTTAAATAGGAACCATCGCACGACTTCTTACATGAAAGAAAACTTTAGCGCGCATATAAAAAGTATCGCCAGTGTTTTGACTCTAATCTAGATATTTATTTGGCAAGATGCCGGTCCGGCAGAGTAGAGATAAAATAAGAAAGAAAAAATCAAAGATAAAAAGAACACTGGATGAATGAGTGAATGAATTTTTCTTTTTCCTTTCCCTCCTTTTCCTTTTTTGCCGGCAGAGAGAGAATGTCGTGCATGAATAAAAAGAAAGTGGAAGCTCTGCACTATTTCTGTGTACGTCAATGACAATAATAACAATAAGAAAGAACGAGAAATAGGGAAAATGAAAGCGTATAAAGAAAAAGGGGAACTCACTGATTGTAAGAGAAAGAATGGTGATGATGATGATGGCGAGAAAAATCTTTTATGCGCTTCCATGCTAACCTCCTATGAATGTACTTACAAGAAACTTTAGTGGTCTTTTCTATCTGGTAAGAAACAACGTCAAGGGCTTCATTGTCTAATAACACATTCAATTCGTTGGATTTTCTCATCACAAAACTTTTGGTTTTTCCTAGAAATCTGGCTTAGTCGAGTGGAAATGAATTGAAGAATTACATTCCTTGTGATTTAAGATGAAAACTAATGAAATGTTCAGATAAAAGCGAGATTAGTAGCGCATTACATTCTTCAAAAGTATTAATAACGTAGCAAAATACATTTTTTTGCTTATAATTATACGCTATTGGCGTGATTACATATTTTCATTCCTGTCATTTTTCATTTCGTTTGAAGGATTTCCAGTACGACAACGACATACAAATGGATAATTCATGTGAAAGCAGGCACATGATAGTAAAACTGGAAAGTAGCAATTGCTATTATTGATGCATTCCATGTCTTTTAAAACAATAAATCATCGTCAAATTTCTATTTCTTTGTTCTTTCTTAAAGTTATTTGTAAGTCAGACTTAATTGTAATTTAGTGGTGCAAAAACAATAATCTTTGAAACATTGCTACAAATGCCAAGCAGGGTTTTAAATTTTTTCAAGCAATTATTAAATTTTTGTTTGCAACAGTTTACATAATACTTTGCAATCTTTTGAACCAAAAGAACCAAATTTGTCAATAAATCAGGAAACTTGCATTGTGCTCTGGTACTGATCAAACTGTGCGTAAATAAATAAAAAATAAATAGAAAAAGTACTTAAAATCTTCTCGCAAGAAATTCGTTCTTTTTTCAAGTGTGTGTTCCAACATGTTTTCATCCAAAAGAGTATTCTGTAACAAAGTTTTGAAGTTGAAAACAAACACAAGAGTTTACTTAATTGAAAGTAAAATTGTTTGGATGTTTCAAGTTTACTTAGAAAATCAGCTTCGATCGTAATTAATAAATTAAATTAAGTTGCTACCAAAGTAGCATGTAAATCAAAAAAGCCTAGTTTTATAGATCCATTACAAAATCTCACTGCCCTTTTCATGTTGCATAACGCCCAATTTGTCATTCTTCATTTTTTTTGGTGAATTGATCCATTTAGATCTTTCATCATGTAAGTGCATTATTCTAGGTAGTAGAATGATGACATTAGAGAGGAAGCAAACCCATAAAACAGAAATAAAATTCTTATATTGCCTGATGAAAACTTATAATAAGATTCAATGTGAGTGGTGGTGGGTGGATATGTGTTTGAATCTCACTTAGATTAATAACTGGATGTAAGAGATTGAAGCTGGGAAGAAAAATTAGATAGGGAAGGAGAAAGAGAATCAGAAAAAATGGTTTAGTGTGAGTTAGCTAGCAGCAGACATTTATTTCGTTGCTGTGATGATAATAACGATGATCATAACTGGATATAAAACGCGTATGCCTAAAAAGAAGTTCATATTCCCAAAAGATTTTTGATATAGCCTCTTGCTTCAATGAAGAAGGAAATGGTAAAATGAAGATGAGCTTGTAATCTTACTGTAGAAAAAGGGTCCGTTGCACAAGACGCGGTAGTTGGAGGGCTACAAGGCTTTTCTTGATTTCCTCACTTTTTGCTGGAAATAGCAATGATGGTGAAGTGTTTTTTTTGATTCCATCTCATGTGTCCCATATTATTTCATTTTCTGCCTGGTGGGAATAAACAGGTAACATATTTTTACCTTTTTAGCTCGTTATTTCTTCCTCCCCTTTTTCCTTTTTCATTACGAGTTATGACGTCTCTGTTGGCTTTCATACTTCATACTATTATACTTTTATTGTGAATGGGATGGAGAAAGCACACTTGCGTTTAAACTACAAAAAAGAAATAAAACCAATATTGCGTAACTACATCTTCAGAAACCTCGGTAGTAATAATATTCTTTTAAAATCCATACTTTTTTTGCATTCTTTTTTAACCTTAAAGTTACTTCTTTCTAATAATTATCATAAGTTTCATGTGTTAAATCTATTCTGTACTGAATACATTTATGTTTACTATTTTATAGTAGCGACAAGTTGGATGAATATAAAAACTAGGTGCATTTTCTATTTTACATAATACATGATAATGCATATGTTCACGTTCGTTGTTGCGACTGGGCTACCTGTTATTATAAATTTATTGTTCACTTGAACTCCAACTCATACATCAATGATTATTGCAATTATTTACCCCTATATTGTCACAAGCAACCATCTTTGCTATACACGACCCGTACATGACAACAAACAGCTCCAAAGTCAATATATTCCAACTGTAAGACAATATTATTAATGACATATGTCATATGACATGTCACTAGATAGGGAGCACGTTAGCATGACTGTGCATATTGAAATTGTCTACAGCGAAATTAAACAGGAAACCTGACTGAGCTGGTGTGTTCTCTCTCAACACAAGGGTTATTATTATAACATAGGTAAAAAAAAGTACCAACGAAATGTTTCGTCCTCCTCCGCCTCCTCTTCAATAATGCTTTCAAAACATACGTGAACATATAATAATAACTATTTAGCTTGCAAAAGCTCTAGCATATTTCAGTTAAGTTTAAATGGCTGGGGAAGGGTAAAATGCGCAGGAAAACATCACCCGCGCACTATACACAACCGCAAAAGTAGGCTTTTGATGCTTACGAAACACTCATCAATTATTTAGCCAGGTTTTCTTCCTTTATTATCATACATCCGGCTTCTGGTTCTACTTCTTTGAAAATACTTGATATCCACATGAGTTGCATCAGCCCATTCCCATCATCACAATGTTTGTGGTGTTGCGTGGGTATAGGGATGTGAACCTTCCATAGAGAAACACTGTCGTCTCTTTTTAGATGACTTGCTATTTCCTCTATTCTTACATTACCGAGAATAACATAAAACAAGCAAAGTGAAAGCGAAAATGTTTATATATTCTTTTAAGAGTAAAAGCCGCATTGTATGGAGTTGTGCAGTTGTCATCATCAGTGTTACTACTACCCACTATCTTCCTTACCTTGCGAATCCAAAAGTTAACAAAGTACAAACAAAATATTATTAAACAATAATTTAATTGAGGTACTGAATATTTTTAGATTTTTAAATATCGGAAACGATAAGATATTCAATAGAAAGGGAGAAATGCATCTGAGAAGGAAACTGAGTAATATTAGTTGAGCAATAGGAGTTTACTGTTAGACATTCGATCCGACTAGGAGAAGAGCTTAATGTCTTTGGAGGGGTTCGTTGTTATTGCAAGAAAGTAATGTTGGTTTGACAGGTCACAGGAACATTTACGGGATGATGGATGGTTCAATGGAAATGACGGGACACATTTGCTAGTAAAAATGGTTTATGCACAGGTATTGAAAATTGTACAAACACTTGCTTTCCAAATGTACAAATCTTGCAAACAATATTAGTATTGAATTCATATTATTTCTTAGATATGTGCATATTTTTACATTTGTTAATTCATCCAAGAATTGTCGTAACGTTTGTGGCGCAAGAAACCCGTAAAATGTTCATTTGCACAAGGGCTTTATTATAATTCAAATTGAGCCTTGAGGAAGCAAAGTGGAGCTGTTGTTTCTTTTTTAGTACAAAATTCACAACCTAAACACAGGAAAAAGCAGTGAGTAGGCAGGTATTATAGCGATTACATATAATCCGTAGTAAATATTAATGGATTTGTTGGTGTGTGTGGTAAACTGGAAATACTACTGAATGTTGAGGCATTAGGTATTCGCTGTTTTTACAACAGCTGGATATCTCTGCATAGAAAATGCCGTTTCTAGAAATGTACATTTTTGCCAATTTATTTATGTGTTTCTGTCATGATAATGTATTGATTTGTATTAAAGCTTTTCCTATACTCCAGAGCTGTTAATATTGTGATTGTTTGAGCCACATGACAATGCACGGGTATAAAACACTTTAAAATAAGTATTACTTTTAAAATATGCTAATAATACGCGCTAGTTGGCCTGTTTCGAAACCAAATGTCTTACTAGAAACTATCGCGCTACTCTGTGCATTTTCAAACTACATTTTATCCAGAATGGGATTAAGTTCTCAACGTATGTTGTATTTAGTTATATACATAAAGAAAAGTAGTGTTTATTTGAATAAAAAATCATGGATTGCATTCTTAATGTTTTGTAACTAGGGGGCCAAGAATCAACAACAAAGCTTTTTATTCTAGAAATCTTTTCAAACTAATATCCTGAAATCGGTACATAAACCATCATCAGTTTACTCCCGTGTTACAAACATACATATAGCTGGCTGTTAGCGAAAAAAGAGAAAATGGGATTTACTTGACCCCTTCCCAATATATTCATCAAGTCCGGACGTGAACAGATAAATGTGATAAAGCTGACAAAATAAATTGGATTCTTCTTCCCTTATTTCTTAATACCAACTTTTGTTCTTGTAATACATTTCGTATTTTAAAAAATAAAAGCCCCGAGTTTTTCCTTGTTTGAATTCATACACTATGTGTTCATATGTATTTTTTTGGAAAAGAAAGGCAAACCGATCACTACACGAGACATTGCACATAATCCCGTAAGGAAGTCCCTTCCTAGTGCATCCATATTTTTTAACGTTATGCACTTTGTTCAAAAACAGATTATGTTGTATTTGATTCACACTTTTTTATGCATTTATTTCTTGCAAAAGATATGGGAAGAGGTTATATTATGAACTAGCACTGCATGGATACCTATGAACTCGCGTCGATGTGGAAGTAACTGGTTGAGAAAAATGCACCTGCCTTTCACTTTAAGCTCCACACATCTAAACCATTAGGTCACAGAATTTTATTTCAACAATGATTTTAAACATTTCTGTAGATATAAATAAATGCAAGTATATTGATTCTTGAAGCTTTTCTAGTAATTTTTTACGCATTCAGACATACTTAATGTAACATTTAAACTGAGTTTAACAGGATTTTGATAAATCTATATACCGCTGCTTAAACCCCCTTTCTTGAATAAGAAAGATGGAGACAATAACAGAAAACATTTAATACATTTGTAAAAACAGGAAATATAAGAATGTAAATAAGAGTGTACTATAAGTAGTTGGATATATATTGTGAGAGTGCAGCTGCTGGTATGCTACACTCAAAGGAGGAAAAGGCACAAGTCCAATTACTACAAAGAAGAGCGGAAAATTGGCAAATGTTCCTTTTTCCTTATTTTCCTCTTCCGTTCCAGCTAACTTTAAGGAGAAATCGATGCACTCGTGACAATATAATATGATAAAAAACAGACACAGATGGTATATGAACTTATTTCTTTCGTTTTGTGTCATCCCTGTTATTACTCTGGTTTGTGGATAGTTACAAATCTACACTTTGTTTTTAGTCGAAAATGAGTGCTTAATATGACTTCTTACTTTTTATATCATTGTTACGAGATAAACATCCTTCCCTCGTGGAGTTTAGTATTGGTAAATTCAGGGCATTTAAGTAGTAGATATATATAGCGTAAACAGCTTTACTTCGCTTAGGAAATCTGTTTTGGCAAAGAACTCTGGCGGCTCAAATTCTTTCTTAAAATTGGTAGTAAAACTTTGCTGCTTTGTGATATAACATTTGGATTGTATTCGTCATTGTGATAAACATTTATTTCAAGTCATTGATAAGTTTTTATGTAATTGATAATTTATTTTTGCGAGTTTCTATAGATTCCAGCATACACACCAATACACACGAGTCACCAGTCAGTAATACAATTTCTTGTGTAGAAATGCTTATTCATATAGACTAAACTATTTGAGTTGATTTGCAGATTTGGACGTGCCAAAAAATTTTGTATTGCAAGAAAGTTTTACATAATTAAATAAATTTATTTTGCGACAGCTAAAGATTAAATCAGATATTCTGTCGTGCTTTGCCAAAACCCGCATTGTACCATATCATTAAAGTTTCTTCATCTGTACTTACTCTATTTTAATCATAATTACAAATCATGCTCATCATATTGCGGCTTCAATTATCATTAGGTATTTTTTTCAATCTATTATTCTGGTTTGTGACGATATGATTTTGTTTTTGGCCACAACAACGCCATACCAAAAGAGACTTATAAATGGGAAATGACAATAACTTAGAAATTTTATATTATTCCAGTCAAGATAAAATAGTTGGCTAACAAAAAGTACTTTTTATGATGTTTCCGTTTTGCAATAATATATTGACCGTAAATGTTAATCCAGTAATCATTCTTTTTTCAACTGTCTTTAACTGACATGCTGAGAGTTTTGCAACTTTGTCCAGGAAAGAACTTTCTGTTTCCATGTCATTTCAAACGGAAATTCGTTCATTCCGCTCTATTTTCTCCTCTGAATAGGATTAATCCATAGCATTTTCACTGCAAAGAAGGCATGAGCTTATTTACTTCCTCTCTTGTTCTCAGTCTATCCGTCCGCCTGTCTGTTTTCCGATGTTTTTGCATGGATAAATTTAAGATCCATCTATTACTTTTATTTAAATACCCTTATAGATATGTATATGCCTAGAGAATAGAATCTGGAGCACGTGACTGACTGTCACAACAGAATTAGTTTTTTAAAAAATTATTACAGGAAAATATAAAAATGACGTGAAAGATTGAAGGAAATGCGAAGGGTATCTGTTGCCTGCTGAAACCTAATGTAATAAGTACAATAGGTTTTAGTAGTTGCTCACTAACATAATAGGCTCAATTTTACTAGTCTTCTTCTCTTCTATGGGCTCCTCTTCATTTTCATCATTGTCTCTTTTTCATTCCTAGATAGTGATAGCGTAAAAGATAAAAGTACTTTTTTGCTCACTCTTGGCTTTTATACTCCTTCATACAAGTCTAGACTTTTACTTTCTTCGTTTTTTCTTATCAAAAAAGAAAATTGAGAAAGGGAATATAACACTGAAATAAACTATGTATGAGTAAGAAGTAGGAGGGGGAAAGGAATGGATTGAAGCATTCGTACAAGAATAAATTTGTTCTAATGTGTTACATCTTCTTTTCTTATTTTCTCCACGAAAGAACAGCGACTAGGAAAGGAAACAAGGCGGAAGTGTAGTCTTGTCCTTGTTTTATATATGCACAATTGTAGTAAAACCCAATCTCATTTTCTTACATTACTTCTATACATTTTTATAAAACAAACAGGAAAAAAAGAAAACAGTTCAATGGAATATGATATTGCTACTGCACTTATGAAATCATGTTTGAAAAAAGATCGCAGGGTCAAATTATTGCATAACTCATTCGATTTTATAAACTTGAAATATGAAGGTATGGAATTTTACGAAAAAGTATTTCTCCTGTGCACGCATTCAGATTCTGTGCTATAGTTGTTTAGTCTTCTACAATTTTCGGTTTAACTTGTTCAAATTGATATTGCTAAGGAAAAAACAATTCTAAAATGTCAATTAATTTTCAAAATTGGTTTGAAAATTGTCACCAAAATAGAATATTAATATGTTGCTGTTTCCCCACCACTTTCCAGTTAATTTTAAAAATCTCATTTAAATATTTTTGAGAAAAGTTTCATGTAAATTAAGGCGTATAAAAGTTCTCGTTATAAGCAAGTAATAAATAGGAAAGCGAGAGCTGTTGTCATTTTATTAAATAGGAGAACTTCATGGCACAGAAAAAATAGAACTGAGAGAATGAGGACGGACAAGAATTAACTCTCACTGTTATTTTTTGCCCTTAGTTCCATGTTCCCTTTCCAGTTCCTAGTGCAACGTTTTAGTATGCACAGCCAGCTTTCTCTTTTAGTAACTCTTGGCACGACGCTAATGAAAATGAGCGTGAGGCAGAGAAAGGAACCTACACACAACCCACCATCCAAACTCTACAATTCTTTTTAGCTCTTTCTTATAAACATAGTAGATAGATAAACAGGCATATCAAATTGGAAAGAGAAGACGAAATGAATTAGGAAAAACACGACTTCCAATTATATGCATCTCTCGTGTCACTTTCTCTTCTCTAAAAAACAGTTTAAATCCCTTTTCTTGTTCGTTCTCATTCCCTCTCTCTATTCCTTTCACTCAAAAAAAGAATGGGTTGAGTAAACCTTCTATTTCTTCCAGTTAAATATTTGCAGACTTCCATGAACTCTCTAGTCATGTATAGCTTCCACGTTGTAAATATAATTTTACTTTTTTTAACAGGAAACCAGTTTCAGTTTTCTCATCCTTTTAGTTATTTAATCGCTAAAGTACTGCAGCTTTTGCTTCGTTGAATCCACATACTGACTTGGTGGCACGCTCGGTGAACATGAAACAATAGAAAAAAGAAAAAAATGTTATCATTATCATCATTCACACTTTATAAGTATATAATAGTGTCAGAAAATACCTCGCATACTACAAAATTTTCAAAACAGTAAACATTCTTAAGGAAAATATACTTCGTTTCATTTAACTTCTTTAACAATATCATTTAAAATGTTTCTGACATGGTAATGGCAACGATTATTTCCCTTAGCTTAACTGACATTAGTTTAAGTTAATGAGCAGTTAAACTTAAAATGCATAGGTTTTAAATACCAATTAAAACTTGTCAACAAACTTTATTGCTTTTTACAATAATTTAGTTCACAACTAAATAAGAAGAAACATGAAGTTTTTATAATAGTTACAGTAAGTCTAAAATTGTTTTAAGACATTTTTACAAAGTTTGTTATAAAAAATTGGTTTATATGAAATGAAAGAATCCCTTAAAATACTAGCAGGGTCTCTATATGGACGAGAAAGGACGTCAAGTACATTTCCGTTCATCCTTTCCGTGACAGAAACAAATAACATTGAGCAAAAAAGTTTTATTACAGCTTTCCTCCCGTCCTATGTATCAGGCAAAAACGACATCCTGGATAGTTTCACGTTTGAACTTGAACTTTGACTTTCTTACGTATTACTCTATTTTTCTTGAATCTTCACCAAGCTCCCAGTATTTGACATTGCAGTAGCCTTAATGCAACGAGAGCATTTTGATACCGTAGCCTAGCCTAACCTTTAAACTCTTAATTCCTTTAAAGACTAATGTTGATCTACTTTGCATTTTGTAAAACGGTTTAAACCTGAACAAAATTCTAATTTGTTACCGGTCACCAAATGAAATAAGTGAATAAAGAGAGTTGGTTCTGCATTCAAATTCCATCAAATCATTACACTTCTACAGTCTACAAAATTTATATCAGTGAACCTTTTTTAGATAAGATTGAAATAAACTCGCAGACTTTGTAAGTTTGCTTTTACACTTAAAACAACTTTGAATACAGGGACAAAAGAACGGTTGCCGAAAATTAATCTCCGTGCTACTCACAGATCTTTCTTAAATGATAAGAGCGTTCCAAAAATTTTAATTAAAATAAATTAGAAAATTTGCAATGCATTGCACATTAGCTCGTCCTTAAAACAAAAGAGATAATAAAGACGAAATGAATTTGGCATTCTTTTCAAAAGGCATGTTGAAAAGTTATTTTTGTAAGGACAATTACACCGACTTCAGAAAAGCTTCAACTAAATGGAATATTTTTGAGAAGAAATGAGACTGGCGTTTATGATAATAACTGACAAAAATGTGACAAAGGGTGAAATGGGTTGAGCGCTTTAGGATTGAAAACACTGTTGCTTGTAACTAATGTAATAATAATAACATGAAAGCATGTACCTGACATAACGAGCTCTATTTTCTCTTTAGTATATTATGCTCCCAAAGATACAGCCCAACTGTGTTTACATTCTCTTTTTGTATTACAATGTAATCATCCTCACGTGCACCAGTAAACTCAAGAAAATTACTTGTAAGAAAGAAGACATCCACTTTTATTACTACGCCTATTATTTTACTTTTACGAAAAAGTGTTTATATATGCTTTCTCAATACAATTTACTCTTATATGGCTAACATTACAATTGGGCACAAGTTATTTAACCTACGCGGTACAGCGAATTTAAGTTTGCCCTTGTCCTTATTTTTCCATTCCATGGCAATATGCAAAAAACAGTTTTAAAAAATACGCATTAAAATAGAATCGTATATGAGAAAATGTTAATTCCGGCATTGTGTTGGAGAGCTGTTAGAAATAGAAAGAGACGAGCTATTTAAGAAAAGACTTCTCTCACCTTTTTTTGTTTCTAGCTTTCACTGACTTATTCAGAGAAATGGAAAAATTGGATTGAGAGGAAAACTAGTTAAAAATAACCAGCAGGTTTGTGTTCTTTCTCCAGCACATTAGATGTACTTGCTAACCAAAAAATATATTTATTTATAAGATTGGAATGAATGTAGAAAAAGGAAAATGCTTTCCTTTTCAGTTGCTCTCCGTTCTGGGAAAATAGGAAAACTGTTTCAAAGTTGTTGTGTTTGCTAGGAGTAGTATATATGGTTCTAGCAATAATAATAATGTCTACAGTCACTGTTACGGACACTGCCATCATCACTTTTCCAGGGAGGGAAGATAAGTAGGAAATTGTAGTCCATGTGTCTACTTTCATTGTGTGTATGTACAGTAATGAGCAATCTTGAAGCAAGCCTCGTACACAAACTTTCCCTATTTCCGTCTACGGGCACGTTGAAAAAGATACGTGTTAAAATATCCACTACAACTGCGCTTCATGCGGCCACTTCATTCTCGTAGTGTACTGGAACGATGAGCTCATGGAGCTTTGTTGATGATGATATGGTAAACTGAATGGGAGGAAAATACTAGAAAAATACAAGCTACACTTTGTCCAAAAATATATCGACATTCTCTGAAAAAGTGAACGACTTTATTTGACTGATGTTTTGCTCTCGTCGAAAATAACTAAATTCTGTAGAATAAAATACAAGAATGTCAGTTTTCTGCATAAAAAATCGAAAAATAGCAAAAAACTTATTTAAAACTAGAATTTTGAAGCAATGGAAGCTAGGGCACCTCGAGCATAAATAAAAATGAGAGGAAATACTATCAGTTGGTGATTGGACACACTCTCCTATAAACAGTTGCTGGTAGTAAAACTGTACATCGCCTCGCGCAAGTTGCCTTACTTGAAGCGTGTAATCTACACAGGTTGCTTGGTAGTTGACTACTGGCAATAAGTTCAAAATGAAATAGGATGATGAACAAATGTTTCCTATCAGTATTGGTCAGTTAGTGAAGCGAAATAAAGCTGTTTGAAGCATCCAGCACCACCTTCACCATATTGAAAATGAAGCTCCGTTATACTTTCTCTTTTTGCCTTTCTCTAAAAGGCTACACCCTGGCAGGGAATTTTACAGAGGCAAAGTGCGTGAAACTAAGCAATAAGGAGATGGCATGGGTCATTTAGCGCGTGAGTTGTTATGAATGCTATATTGTGCAGAGGTGAACGATTTGACCTTATGACATGATGAAAATGATATGGCGAAGGTAACGTTAAGCATAAAAGTGAAAATTACTCTGCTGGCCATAGTTTTACTCAAAAGGATTGTACGAACTAAAAATTGTATCAAACATTTGTATTTTTGCAGATAAAATCTGCATTTGACACAAAAGTAATAAGGATTGAATGTGTGAGGATGTTATATAACAGGAAGTGCGTAAGAACATGAAAAAATCGATAATAAATTGGTTTCTTTTTTAGGCAAGTTGACTGCGACAACGATGAATAGGCCTAACCCTCAACGCACAAACTAACTGTGAGTTAATCATTGGAAATAAATCAGAAAGTGAAAACTTGCCAGTGAAAATGTACCGCTATCAAGGAACAACGAATCGATCCAATGGGATCTATTGTGAGCCAGATAACAGTCCTCATCACCATTTCTCATCACCGCCACCACAGTCACATCTCACATCATCAAATAAGAAATCTGGCAAAATGAGAAATCATCAGCACAGGATGAACAGTGGGAGCAGGACGAATAATCGATCCACTCATTTGTCTCGAGACCAACAGCATCAGCAAGCCGCTATAGTCAGGACTGAGCTGGAATCTGAAGTGGACTCCTCATCAGATGTGTCTGATGGAACTTACCAAGACTCCGATCCACACTCGGCTGCGTTGACCATGTCTAATCGACTGAATATCAGTACTAACGGTATGCCAAACTCTCTTTTAAAACCAAGTTTTACTTTCTATCTATTTACTTTTCTTAGCACTCTAAACAATTCTTTTTTATCAAGTCGATTCACAAACCCAATGATCCTTCCCTTTGGCGATGCTGACAAGTCAGTTTTTCTTTATACGTTTATCATTAAAAAGAACTGATCTAGCTGAAATTCTATCTATTGGAGTTCACAATGGGATAAGAAGTTGAAATGGGTAATCAACTTTGTACATTTAGCCGCTTTCTCCCCAGTCTGTCAATACTCCCTTTATGCTTTTAGGCAAATGATTGACAGCGTTGAAAGTAGTAAGAAATGGCAAAAAGGTTTATCAGGGCATTCGTGAGCATATTATTTTGTCAAAATTAACTTTCAGAATTTCTGGAGCAATAATGCAACAAGTTTGTCTACTAGTCTGCTATTTCTTAATTTAGAAAGTTTCGCTTGTATTAATTAAAGCAAAATACGAAAAATAAACGGAGGTAAAAGATGATTTGCTTCAAGTAATTGCGTACGAAACCCTGTTGGAGATGTTTTGCTTCTGGTGATGAATGGGTTTATAGGGAAATCTTA
Organism: Lepidocyrtus fimetarius; assembly: GCA_036507315.1. Lineage (NCBI taxonomy): Eukaryota > Metazoa > Arthropoda > Collembola > Entomobryomorpha > Entomobryidae > Lepidocyrtus > Lepidocyrtus fimetarius. The sequence goes on from JAANSO010000489.1 coordinate 26,692, forward strand.
AATGTTTCTCATGAGTAATGACCCTTCCTTAAGTTTTTCCTATGAACTCACATCTATCTCAATTTTCCCAGCTTTCGTAATTTCTACTGCTTCCTTTATATTTTTTACTAAAGAATGCAAAGTTTACGTTGCATCTATAAATTAACAGCATAAAATACAAAATGCGAGCCTCGAGGAACCAAGATTCCGTTTTTGCTTATTAAAAAGTTTTCTTTGTGTGCAATTTTGATATACAATTCCGTATTTATTGCAACAACAGTCCCAACTTGTTTAATAAATGTTGTATTTCTTTGCGTATTCTCCCAAGGAAAATAAAAGTTTGATATTTCAGTATGTACGAGAAAGAATTCTTCATTTCTTAAGAATTTTCAATGCTGTGCATTCCTAATAGTGAAAAATTTACAAAACAACCTATAAAGTAAATAGACTGATTCAATGCCTGACAAATTAAAGTCTGTTGTATTTATCCTATTTAAAAACATTAAAAATTCGATGGATATAGCTGCCAATATAAAACTGTGCTACTGACCGATGCTTAAACGTATTGCGTTAGATTTCTATGTGTCCCAGAGGTAAAGTGGAAAGTTTTTGGTTTTGACTTTTTTGTCTGTCTTCCCTAACTGCCTATATATGGAAATGAAGAATGTGCAAACATTTTGTAGAACATGGAAATTTAAAAATATGCGTATATCTGCTCAGCCATTTTATTTATCTTTGCAGCAGCAGTTCAAATATAAGTTGGAAAAGCTAGTTCAGCACAAAAGAATTATCCTTTTCATTCACCCAATACCACTCCTTCCATTGCATCATCCGCCTCTTCATTGCCATATCACGAGGAAAAATTGAATTCGGAATTTTTATGATAGGACAGTCTGTTTTTTCTTACCATCATCAACTGGCGACATCACATCAAGCCAGTAATACCCAGCTAGAGAAAGCAATAATAACGAAGAATGGAGATGATGGATTCCAGATTCCATGTGTATAACTGTGAGCAGGGAAAGGAGGAATTTTCTTTAAAACGAGACAGCGCTTTGGAAAAGTCATAAACTGAGAGGAATCTAGGAAATAAATATTTTGGATTTTTATGGATTCTATTTTACAAGTCAGAGAGACAATCAATGTTGCTTTTGTTATCATGGATGAATGACTGAATATAAATTGACGACGGCACATGCATGTTATTAGTGGTCGTTCCCTTTTTTATATCAATTTTGGAAAACATTTCACTGTATTAAAAACGAAGTTGATGACAGGGTGTATGAGGATGAGGATAAGGGAGCAAGTGGGAAGTGAATGATGATGAGCTTCTTCACAGATGACTACTAAAAAACAAAAAAGTCAATATTTCATTGAAGTGGAATCAGTTTCTTCTACAATTCCACATGTCTGATACTCTTTCTTTAAACTAGGTTTATTGTTTTATCGTGATTTAATAAAAAGAAGTGAGTTGAAAAATATTTAACATCTGCAGAGTAAATCATTGCGTTTGTTTCCTGAAATGATTATGTTTAATAATTGAATTCAAAGAATACGCTTGGTAATATTCAAATACATGAAATAAATTTATCGAAAGTTTGTTGAAAATAATTATTTTTTAAAATTTACCACTTTGAAGTTTGCTGCAAAGACATTTTCCTTTTTTCATTTACACCTTTTTATCAAAGATTTCAACTTCATCACCTTATCCAATCAAAAAGCAAAGATTGTAGTGAAAAAGTAATAAATAAAGCACCGAAAAGATCAGAATCCGTCCATCTTCATTCGTACAAAATCTACATTTTAGTTTGTATGTAAATGGAATCAACGAATCTCTTTTCTCATTTGTTTCCCAAAATGAAAGTGAAAGGAATCCCAAAAGAGTGTTCATCTATTTTAGGATGTGACTCTGCTACAGCTTTTTCCAACTTTCATTCTCCATCCATGTACTTTGTATATAAATGAGAGTGTGTATTAGTAAAACCCTGTTATCCCAAAGGACTTGTCTCTTCTTCCTATCCCATTCCCCTTTCCATTTCCTTGCTCTTGTTCAGTCATTCACTGTCCGAAAAAATCAAATGAATAGAAGAACAATTCCTTTTCATTCAACATTGCATTTATTTGCATCAATATAGCAAGTATTGGAAGTGATGGAAAGTGAAAGAACTAATCGTAAAGGAAATGAAGTGAAAATAGAAAACACTTTTGAAAAAGAGAAACTAACCATTTCACTCATTAATTCACAGGTTCCATTCTACTTCAGAGGTAGTGTCTTGATTGGCCCGTTGTTGATGTATTTCCTGGTTCACACTTCCGACAAAAAATACAACGTTCCATATAACAACGCTTTGTAGACAAGTTCAATATGTAAAATTTTACATATTTTGTAAAGAAATACAATTCCAACCTTTTCCACTGTATAAAATGCACGTGTTGGAACAAACAAGAAAAATAGTAAAAAATGTATACGTATGTACATAGTTGTAATAAGTAGCTAAATAGAAATTGATTTCCTAAACTATAATGAACAAAAACTTTTAAAAGTTTGCCGCAACTATTAATGTTTACGCAAAGAATGACAGAAAACGCAATATTTTTGGATGCAGGCAAAAGTGCATTCCTTTCCATGTCAGAAACTTAGGATGGCTCAATCCATCAAAAAGTGAGCCTATTGTCAGTTTGATTGAGCTGTATAATTTATGAGATGCGTTTTTCCTTGGATTCTTCCTTCCGCTTTCACTTTTGTGTCTTCCTCCGTCTCTCATTTTCCTTTTCTCTCTTACCTCACTTTCTAACCATTTAATTCAATCTAATGTAAGAAGTGTTTATATGAGTGGGTTCTTGTTAGTGGAAGGAAGTGAAAAGATGAAAGTGAAGTTTGCCTCAACAATGTTTTCAAGGTTGGTGGAAGTTGTGTGTGTGCGTCTGGGCTTGTGTGTGCAACCGGAGAAAAGGAGAATTGACATAACACCATATATTATATTATGCAACGCACATAAATTCCCTTCTTTCATGTCATGTAAAGTCTGTTCGAAAAATCTGAAGGATATATATGCACACCAACCCGAGCATCTACTACACAACACTAGTGATAAATGCTAACATTAATTTTATTCCTTCCGGTGATAAATATATTGCTTTAGTAAGTTGCACAAGAATCTTTCCAGCCGTCAAAGTAAATCATGTGAGCTCATACTTAGACTTTCCCTATGATAAAGTAAGATTGGCTCATTCTTCATTCTTTCTTGATTTATCATGCAAGGATTTGATAGGATGTGGTGATGGCAAATAATCCGATGGAGAAATAGAAAGACAATTTACATTGTTTATATTCCTTTTACCAAGATTTTGGAAGTGTGACAAGCTTTTTGAGCGCATAATATAAACAATACTTTTTCACTTCCTCTTTGCATATTTTGCTTCATCTTATTTATGCAAACAAACATTGTAAATTGGAATAATAATGAAACCTTATTAAAACTCTTTCACACTACAAATTCCAGCTTTCTTTGCATATTTCGGGATATTATACGACAATTTCAAAAGTTCATTTTTATTATAGAGGCCAAAGGGTTTAAAATAAGCTGTGACGCGGATGCCGCAATCATTATCATATTTATACCACGAAACTGAATCAGGACTTTGCCAGCAAAAACTTTCTCCATTTGAAACAAGATCCGGAAGAAGAATGTTTTCCAGTTTCCTCTTCATCTTGCTCTTCTTTCCCTTCCATTCCCCTAGATTAATCCTAAGACAAGGAAAAGTTTCCAGTGGAGTGAGAGAGAGAAGAATAGTGGAGAACAAAACAAGAGAGTTGTGGTTTTGGGGTGAGGCTCAAAACCTATAATCTGAAAACCTCGAGTGCCGTATACCTATAAAATAAAACGTATACAACTTGAAAATCTATACGAAAAATTAAGTATAATTTTCAAAACATATAATGCCTTCACTTTAAGTTAAGTTGCATTTAATTGTTTTAATTTCGAATAAAAGGCAACAAGCTTAGACTAGGCCTTCAAATGTTCTAATGTTCTTGCAAAAAAGCTTGCCTAGCTCGAAGTGTCTAACACTTCCAGAGCAAATGCTGTGTAATTTTTTAAATTTTGACCTCAAACCTGTTTGGCAAATTGGCTATTTTTTTGCAAAAAAATTGTGAATTTGCAAATATTTTTGCAAATTCTTTATCTGCTAATTATTGCCGTTCGATTGATATGCTACATGCTCTAAGTTGCAATTAGAAACTTTATAACATTCACTTCCACCGTTGTATCCGTTTGGTCCAAGAATTATGCTTAAACC
>JAANSO010000490.1:0-30965 GCA_036507315.1 Lepidocyrtus fimetarius
CGTTGATTTCATAAGTGATTTACTAGTTTTTTATGCGCAGCTTCTTAAATTCTACGCACGCATGTTTTTGAATTACAAACTTTTCATTTTAAACTCATTGAGCCATATCCACTTGATTGGAACTTCTTCAACCGGAAAGATAAAAAAATGGTAGTGACAGAGAGAAGCCCTTAAACTTTTCTTGTTAAGGAATTTTATAAAAATGTAGAAAGACATGCAACTCAAAAGATTGGAGGATTGAAACATGTCATTCAATTTTGAAAAATGTGGTTTCCCACTCTATCCGTCATGAATCGTAAACTGCTCCTGACATCATTTTCATGCCCATTACCATTGTCACACCTAGCCGAAGGAACTCTCTTGTTGGGATTGTTTTTGATCTCCAAAAATCATTTAGCGACATAATGGGCTTGATCAGACCTTTTTAAATCGTTCACCTTTTAAATGCTTGGATGCTTTTAAATGATTCAGCAAGTTTCACTCGGGCAAGGTTTCGTTTTGGTGTTGCTTCAGTACTGTATGATGCAATAAGAATCTGACAATTACTAAATTGTGAGTAATTAAGTTTTAGTATTATGCTCTTGTTCTACACTTTCATTCATTTTTAAAGGCTATTCTTTGAAAATGAAGTCAACTCCAAGTTTGTATCTACTGTTTTGTAATAATCATCTATCACAGACGAATCGATATGGTAGTTTGACCCTATAAACCCTTACTATTTGCATAATTGTTAATAAAGACATTTAAAAATTTATTGAATTTCATTTAATGATTCTTGTTTAACTATTAGAGTTATGGCGCATCATTTAAAAAATTTCTATTACAGAATTAAGAGATTTTTAAAAAACATTCCATACCAGTTCAAGTAATTTACGCTATAATGATTATTGACTGTGTCTTTAAATAGCAGTCTCTATAATTTTCGATTATTTTGTAATGTTAAATATTTTTTAAATGGTAGCAGCAACAATAAAGTTTGGGTGTATTGGCTAGGAAGAATATTTGCATAACAAAAGTTATTTAGTGAGCCTCCTCCCTATTCCCACATTTGAAAAATCAGAGCAGACACATAGGCGTGTCTTGGGTCCTTGTTATTACACATACCAATGCGATGCATCTTAACTTGTCAGTTTTCATATCTCTGCAGCTGCTTTCCTTCAAGATTACATAACTTGATTGATTCCCAGATTTGGCAGTGCTTAAAGTTTGGACCCAGGCCATAAATAGACCATTATCTTCTTCAAAACAATTTTACTATCACTTGTATAGTATTTCAAAAATGATCTATTTTTATCACAGATGTAACGCGTTATTTAAAAATCAAAAGATCTATTGATAAGCTTGGCTACTATATAGATAGCAAATTTTTATTCCTCATACAAAAAGTCAATGCACTCCGCCGGACGGTCACATATGCAATTAATTATAGTAATAATTGCAAATATTGTATTAAAGCTTAAATATTATAAAAATATTTTCAAATTGACAAGAGATTAGTCAAAGATTAATTCTCTAATGAATAGGTATGTTCTGCATAACAATGCAGACAAGGAAAAGTGTTTTGATGATTTTTTAAAATATGAAAATTAACTACCTACCTGTGTAAAACAATTGATTTCTACAAGATTTAAAAGAATTCTGTTTAGCAAAAGTAAAAAAGTACCTGAAAATAGCATCATACCATTGAACTGAAATGCAAAATGTATTGTTTTTAAAAAGCAAGTTACATACTATAGGTATTACATATATCCCTGTGGCTGTAATAATTTATCATACAACAATCGTATTATCATTCACACTTTGGCAAATTAAATGATAACTTGTTTTAAAATGGTGTAACATTCACACGTATTAAAGTTTACTTGAATTAATGAAGTCTTTGGGCTTATAATTGTAATTGTTAAAACTGCGCAGTTAAGCAAATGATAAGTATTAAATCTTTAAATCTCCTCCCATTTGACATTACTTTTTAAGTATTCTAAAAGAAAATCAGACGAACATAGTCTTTTCAAACGAAGCCCAGGTCTGTGTAAAAGATTGCGGATCACGGAAATGCACAAAATATTTAAGGAATGCGTTTTTCATTTTATTGGTTATTAATTGATTACATCTGTTGTGATTTGTATTACATATTTCCCAAATCAATTATCTACTTGATTGGTTCTAGCGATGTATTTCAAAAAGCACGTTTTCTAATAACATTTCTGTATACAACTCCGGCTAGTTGTTTATTTGTAAAACAGGGGAGTGAATTGCTTTATAAGTTCTGCTACCGGTATTGTGCATAAAATACGCTTATCATTTATAGCAACAACAATGCGTGGCAAGTAGTATGTGATTTCTTTAATAATTTCGCACAATGAATTAATTCTGGCTTAAAAGCGCTATGTAAGCTTTAATTAGTGAGCTTTAAAGAATTCAAACGTATGATCGTCAACTTAAGTACCTTACAAATCATAAAAACAGTCCTTATAACGTTATTATCACAAAAATAATTTCATATAATAATGTGCATATGAAGTCACCTAATCTAAGAAAGGTGAAAGGAATACGGAACAATAAGCCATTTCATATATACCTTTCCTATTTTGTGACGGTTATATGAACTAAACCATTGCTAAAAATGAAACAATCCTTGCAGAAGTAAGGTTATAGAGATTAATCATTTATATAAAGGAGTCTACACTGGTTTCATTAAAAGCACTAATGAAAGGGCGAGCAAGAGAGTCCCTTATCATCGCCAAGGAGTGAAGTCAAGTTAAGAATTATAGTTTGAGTGAATTGCTGTGCCCAAGGAACGCTCAATTCGACGCTGACTGTCGAAGGTAGACAACGTCTTCAAAGGAGTTCTCATAAACAAAAGTGTTTCGCCAGATTCACAGTTAAAGTTTCTCCGGAGCTTGTGTATTCGTTTTGTGAAGACTGATAAAATATCACTTGGAGTGTTTCAGACATGTTGCGGATTGTAGTAACGGTAAGAATAAATTATTCAAGCATATAGCTCATTCCAAAATTTATTATGTAACTTTAAAAGAAGAACGCAGTGGCTCAGTTTTTTCTATCATAAATTCTAAAAAAGTATTTTTATTATTTCGTGCTATCATCATGTCCTTAAATAAGGTAGCACAAACGATGAATCTGCATGAGTCCCTTTAAGCAACGATAATAATTTGTTCAGCAGGTTGTTTTTATGATTTATGGGACATGGCTATTAATTACTAAAGATTCTTCTCCGTAGTGAAGCTCTAAAGTCTTCCTGAATCTAAGCGTGATTGGAGCTAGATAGAATTTGAAATGTGAAAAGTAGGTAATAGTAATAACTTTGTCTCGTTGCCTAACTTTTATGCGATGATGAGACGATTACTCAATTATGCGAGGATCAGTAATTATGATTTTTGCTTTCATTCATTTTGATTTTACTCCGTTTTTTGAAACAGGTACAAGGAAGTCATTACATAGAAACTATGTGATTATTACTTATTTTATGATTTCATTATTGAACAAGCTTGCAATAGAATTAATAGAAGTTGCAACGTGTTGAAAACGCTGTGATTNTACATAGAAACTATGTGATTATTACTTATTTTATGATTTCATTATTGAACAAGCTTGCAATAGAATTAATAGAAGTTGCAACGTGTTGAAAACGCTGTGATTGCTTTTATGGAGCATACCTATTTTTGAAATTAAAGTAGCACGTAAAATTATTGCTATTTTATTTTAATCAAAATGAGATAATAATCGATTTTCTTTTAATGTTTGTTGAACGGTTGTGAATAGAGTGTTGCGGTATCAGAGAATTTAAAGAATGAACGAATGAAAGAATGGGATGAATTTGAAATCGTGTCATTCATCAATTTATTGTTTCTTTCAATTGCACTGCTCTTAATTGGAAAAGTTTTTATGCAATGTGCCATGGCTAGCCGAAGTTGATTAAGTTATTGAAAAAATTAGCCTTTTGTTACTGAAAAAAAAATTCAAATTGTTTAGGTGGCACTTTTCTTGTCCCATCAATTAGTTCTGCCTTGTTAGCAGAATTACTACTATTTTTTCATTTCAAACAGTTTTGTACTGGTCAGGTTGAGGTAGAATTTCATAAATGTAAAAGGGAAGGTGAAATATGGACTTGAATGGTGGTGGCATACATTTCAAAATGCCAAGATTGCTAAATTTGTAGGAGGGTTAGTTAAATAGTTTTGTATAAAAACTATGACAGAATATATAACAGTGTCAATTGAATTGCACCCTCAATTAAAGGCTTTTTGTTGTGGGTGACCAACTTTGAATTTTGTGGATGCCTAGGTATTACGTTGAAGGAAGTAGAGTAAGCTTTCGTTCTTATTGCGCTGCCGTATAATTTGCAGACTTCATTTATGACTCATGCGGATATCTAAAATTAAGAATAAATGTCATTTTCAAGTGCCATATATTTTGTAAAAGAAAATTTGATTTATCGAACTAGAAATGTATTTACTGTATTGCAGTTTTGATTACACAATAAACTTTAGAGTAATAAATTATTCATCATCAATTTATCTCTTTGCTATTTTTATAATAACAGGTACAATATTAGTAACATTTTTCTTTAAATATTGCTCTGAAGGAAAGCAAATATGCACGCACGAATTTTTTAAATTAATGATAGCATACAAAAATAATTTGTTAAATAAACTATTTATTAAGTAGGAGTGAGAATCTATGTAGTAATTTGTTTCTGGTTAAAATTGTAATGCGTACCTACAAATGACTGATTTTTTATTTTAAAAAACTGATAATTATTGTAGGATATGCATTGCAATACTAAACACATTTACCTTAATATCTTTATTCCTGAAGGTCACAATGCGCAAAATCATTACGTTTTTATTTTATGAATATGACTTTATAAGTGATAAATCTAAATGTTTGGTATGATAAGGCAAGCAAAATCATGAGGATTAAACAATAAAAATGTAGATTAATGATGATGGATAACTTTTAAATGGCAGGAACAAACATTTAATCTCATATAATTAACTAGGTCTCTTTTATTCCTTAAACCAGCAGTAAATGTAAAAAGTACAACAAAGTTGTACTCTTATTGTTATTTTTATGCATAAAAATAGTGAAAGTTTTACTCTACCTGGTCGATCACTCTCAAAGACAAGAGAGTAGGTTGTTGATTAAATCAACCTTTCAACACTAAAATTATTACGACCAATGTTGCATAATTTATATTTTTAACATTGAAAGTCTCATTACAATCGTGATATGAGATTGTTACAAATAGACGTGCTATAATACATCAAAACAAAATTATATAATCGAAAAAACGAGAAACATGAAAAATAAGCTTAATTAAAATGTAGGGTTAGCACTGACACCACCGTGAACTTAGTACTAATTTCTGTACATGTCTTTTAGCTAAAAAGGTTCGAATGTGGCCTAATGAACATGCACAACCTTACATTGAACTTCCATCATCGCAGTTCTAATTTTTTAAAAAATTGGGAATTCTTAATTTTAAGAGCCTTGTCAATTACACGTGCATTCTAATTGTTTTGTTAAGTAAATTCGCGGAGGATAACTTGTTTAAAAATGCCTACGCTGAAAATAATAGCTTATTTATTATTTGCTCTTTTTCTTGTATGCAAAATTAATCTAAATATGGATCAGATTAAACAATTAGAATGTATTTGAATGCTACCCACCCTGTTTTTAATTTATGATGTGTCGGAATGATAGATGACGGTTTGTAGTTTGAAGCTTGTGCGTTACATGCATAAAAAATATGCATGTCTATTTTGAGATGACAGTTAGAATGAAAACATGTCCTAATGAGCGTTAACGATCACATTAATCATTGGTCATTGAATTTTCAGATATGAAAACATGTCCTAATGAGCGTTAACGATCACATTAATCATTGTTCATTGAATTTTCAGATATGCGCAGTGTCGCAGTTGGCGACAGCTTTGCCTCAGCAAAGACAGTTGAGTGGTGGAATCCCCAACGGAGCTCGCCCTGTCAATAACCCATCTGCCTCCTCCCTTGGCGCTTTCAGCCCAGCTTACAATCAGCAAATTACGTTTGGTGGTGCTCCAGGTCAAGCAGCTGCGCCTCAAGTTCGTGGTCGCGTGCCAACTCAAGCTTATCAGTCACCAATTATAATTTCCCAACCCGGACAAACCGCTTCCCCAGCCACCCCAGCTTTCGCTTCGTTTGCCGGAGCTGGCAATCCATTCGGAGGAGCTGGAAGACAAATCCTTACTTTGAAATCTCCAAATTCTAATGATGATGAGTACGAATATGAAGACGATGATGAGCCAACCATTCAAAGCAGACCTGCCCCAAGACCTGTTACGAGAACTCCCGTCAGAGTAGCTTCTCCTACCCCAGGAAATGTTCTTGGACTTGGTGGACCAAACAGATTCAACGCTCAGGTAAATATCTTTGAAACTATGATAAAATCTTAGTAAAATTTAATTAGGACTCCATAAGTAATGAGAATATGCATTTATAGCCCCAACAACCCGTAAGACAACGTCAGCCAATTCAGCAAGGATTCCCCCAAGGAATCCCCTCTGGCCGTCCTGACAACTTTGGAATTGATGGAAAGAGGTCTAGGTTGACCACTCCCGCACCAATTCAAACTGTTAATCGTTACCACAGACAAAAACGATGATGGCTCAGGTAACTTTCCTTTGATTTATGTAATTATCAAATAGCAAATGTTGAAGTGGTATAAATTAACTTGCATTAATTGTTTTACAGTAACTTGGGGATATGAGAATGAAGATGGTACCTTCAAGGAAGAAACTCTTGGAGCAGATTGCGTTGTTCGTGGAAAGTACGGATACGTAGATCCCGAAGGAAACAAGAGGGAATATGAATATCAAACCGGTAATTGATAAACCTATGAAAAACTATTGCCTTTTTAAAAATGGAGATTTTAAACTAAATCATAACGAATAATTTTAGGTAACCCCTGCGACCCCAACAAGAAAGACCAAGAAGAAGAAGAGGAAGAAGATATCCCAGACGGTCCCAGCAGACCACAGCAAATTCAGGGAATTCTCAATGCACAAAGGCCAAGATGGTATAAATTAACTTGCATTAATTGTTTTCCAGTAACTTGGGGATATGAGAATGAAGATGGTACCTTCAAGGAAGAAACTCTTGGAGCAGATTGCGTTGTTCGTGGAAAGTACGGATACGTAGATCCCGAAGGAAACAAGAGAGAATATGAATACCAAACCGGTAATTGATAAACCTAAGAAAAAATATTTTGTCTTTTAAAGATGGAGATTTTAAACTAAATCATAACGAATAATTTTAGGTAACCCCTGCGACCCCAACAAGAAAGACCAAGAAGAAGAGGAAGAAGAAGATATCCCAGACGGTCCCAGCAGACCACAGCAAATTCAGGGAATTCTCAATGCACAAAGGCCAAGACTTCAGCAGCAACAACAAAGAAGACCTGTACAAGGAGGTCAGCTCGGTGGACATATTCCACAATTCCAACCTCAGCCACAATACTCCATTTCGTAAATTAAAAGACTATAAATAGGTTCGAAGAGCTGTTGTTTGCTTCAACATAATTATATTAATCTATTTTATACGTGTAATAATAAATAATTTTATTTTTACATCTCTGCTGATATTATGTACCCTACTTACCTTCCTTTACCTCATCCAACAACTTTGTAAATGGCAAAAGTGCTTACTTCATGGTACTTTTTTGTTGTGAATGAAAGCGTAAAATTATCTTCTGGTTTGTATGAAATTGTTATTTTACTGTTTACATGAAATAAAGACTTTTTTAATTAAAATAAAAACATGACACATCACATTAATTTAGCTTTCATTCGTCATTTACTAAAGTAAATGCCAGCATTTTAATGCCATTAATCAAGTAGACTAGGACATGCCCTTGTAAAAGTTTTTTTTTGTGATTGACTTGTCTCGCCATCACATTATTTATTTTCATTTTTTTATATTTTTAGCATTTAGTTGTTTTCTGCAGGTAAGTTCATACTTTTTTGCTGTTCGAATTTTTATTTAACGATGATGCGCATTCACTCGTGTTTTTTGGATATATTTTACATTTAAATGATGGAAGTACAGAGGTACAAGCAGGAATTAATTGACTTGAATAAAGCTGAGCTTTATATACACTGATCTTTTGAATTAAATTTATATTACTTACGCCATGACCAAAAATATTAGCTTTTATAACATTTGTCACACATTGTTATTAATTTTCTTTGAAGTAATTTATATTTGCATGAGCATGTGTACATATTTAAAGAAAGAATTTATCCTTCCCCTGTGGGAGAGCAAAAATAATAGACACGAATGAAGTAATTTATATTTGCATGAGCATGTGTACATATTTAAAGAAAGAATTTATCCTTCCCCTGTGGGAGAGCAAAAATAATAGACAACGAACAACAATTCTTTATACAAATTACATTGTTCTGATACAAATTCAGAACAATGTAAAAATGGATATTCCTTTGAAAAACAAAGCCAATCATAAATTCGAAGAAAGCCTACACATGGAAATTTGAATTCTCAACAAGAAGTCCTATTGATTACACAAAAAATTAAAAAGCTGGGTACACGCTTTACCAAAGAGCCGCTATTTGACCAAATTACATAGGTATGAGTTACATTAAATGTTATATGAATTGGTAATTATATAAACTTATGGTTAATGATAGCTACTAAACTATCAGCAAGTCTTTCCAATACAAGCACTTCATTTTCAATCAAATCGTTGTATATATAGATATAGGATAAAATTACGATGTTACACAATAATTTCACTTTTACGAAAGCTCCAGCCTGATAAAATTTGTCTCAAATTGAATCATCAATACAAATAGCAAAGTTGAAATGATAAAGTGACGACGACGAATGGCGACTCGGCCGGCATGTGGACTTATTTTAATTTTAGTTATCCCACTAGAAATATAGTTCTGTGGGTATGGTAAAAATAAAACCCAAAATTACTTTTGACAAGCACTTCATTTTCAATCAAATCGTTGTATATATATAGGATAAAATTACGATGTTACACAACATTAATTTCACTTTTACGAAAGCTCCAGCCTGATAAAATTTGTCTCAAATTGTATGTTCAATACAAATAGCAAAGTTGAAATGATAAAGTGACGACGACGAATGGCGACTCGGCCGGCATGCGGACTTAATTTTAGTTATCCCACTAGAAATATAGTTCTGTGGGTATGGTAAAAATAAAACCCAAAATTACTTTTGATACTACGTCACAAACTTTCAATTTTCTCCAACATTAAAAAACGTGTGCAAATGAACCATCAGATAATCATCTAAATAATAATCCAATGTTAATAGTAAATCAATGTAGTACGTGTGTATTAATATCTCACCCTAATAATTATAAAGTAATAACAATTGTGAATAATTCAACCATAAATTATATATATTTTAACGTATAAATGGGTATCTGGACAAACTAGATTAAAAAGGAATATATATCTGGTAAACGTATATGACTGAGGGTAGTTTCCTTCTACTTACCTATCGAGTACAACATTTTATAGGTAGTATTTTTTATTAGCAGTAAATAACAAAGTTGAGAATATTGACTTGTGTAAGTTCCTCAGTTCCTTACTATATATTTTACAATACAAATTGGTACGTTCAATTCTTTACTTCAAATCAGTCGATTCAGTCAGGTGATGTACATAAATATTCAGTTGCGTTTAAGATTATTATACCATTTTAGCAAAAAAACAATTAAGCAAACCATCTTAAGCATTTACGGATGAAAATACTTGGCAATCTGTAAAAGCCATTATTGAGCGCACTAGAATGAACAACTCAGTTGCGAAACAATTTTTTTTTTCTGCTGAATATTCTTACATCGCCTCTCCCCTGCTCTGCTGCGGGTCTCCCCATTTTCACGAATTATTTTTCTTACAGGATATTGTAACGACCGAGGAAATACAGTCAATCGGGACTTTCTATGCTGACCAGAGAGATAGATGGTAATTACGTCAGCACTGGAAAATAATCTGTAACTAGCTAACAGAGTTGATGGGCATGGGATTCATGGATACCGGATGATACAGTGAAGGGTTGCCATTCCCATTTACAGTTGGAAGTTGTGGGATGGCCGGTGGGACCATATTAAAATTCGTGGGCGATGACCGGTCAGATCCTCCATTCAGTCTGTTGCATAGGGCTTCGTCAATCAAACTGGCCAACTTATCACGATCAGCCTGATACAATACAAAATCAGATTACTAAAGTGGGTTTTCCCTGAAAGGTTTTCTAAACTGCTTTGTGGGGTAGTACTTGAAAACACGTTGTTTGTGCTGCTAATAATTAATATCTTAAGTTAATTGTTGTAAAGAAATAAAGTTTACTACAGAAGAAACAGCCATTTCATACTTTGTTGGAAAGTATGATTTCAACATGGTTTCAAGTAGATTTTTTTCTTGTTTTATGAGTATTTTTGTTATGCCTCATGAATAAATCCGTAGAAAACTAATTCCGCGGCTAAATCGAAGGCAGTATCAGTCTCATTAACAACACAGGATAACTGTCGGTTCATCTTATCATCCATACGCACGAGTATAGTCATCTAAACACAAATACAACAAACCCCTGAATATATGTGTGACTAAAAAGTTTTTTATAGACCAACTCACCAACGGTTTTTAATAAAAATGAATCATTGTTCATATAAAAGTTAGAGCTTATTCTATAGTTAGCGACATTGTACTATATTGGTCAGTCTTGTAGTGTTATTAACATTAAAACTAAATCTACAACTTAAAATAAAATTAAATATATTGTTTAGTACAAGTAATCCTGGTCCATCATCCCGTGCTTTCACATTGCACATCATATTGACAATTCTTCTGTTCTCCAACTCGTTCGGCTCCGGACTCGCTGACTTCACGCTGTCAATGACTTCTGGACTTGAGGCTTGCTGCCTTGGTGGTAGGGGTTGCGGAAGCTCAAAGCAAGTGAGAGGGTAGATACCAAACCTGAAATTAAAAAATTAGAAACAATTAAATATGATTATTGGACGAAACACATTTCCAAGTCATGAACCTGTACTAATATAACAGAAAATTACGCTCTTATTGCTTACTTCACATCTTCAACAAACTTCTCCAATTTTTCTGAAACAGGAACATCAGACATTCTCCATTGTATGCTATGGTCAGTAGCTGACTGGTCATTTTCTTCTGTACTTTCCCCATCTGCTGCTGGTTTCACAGGTTTCCTTATTTCCGCTACAACAACGTCAGGCCCGTAATGACGATTCAGAACTTCGTCAGTTATCGTTTCTGATATAGTTGCTGAAAATATTTTTAAAAAATAAATTAGAGATTTCAACCCAAAATTTTCCGTTTAAAAACTTTAAGAAACTACCTGTGGTTTTGACTAAGGCGTGTGCAGACAGCATTTTGAGGGAAGGTACTTCAAACAAAAGAGGATGAAACAGAAGCTCCCGAGCTAATGGTCTGTTCTCGGCATCGTGCTGCAGGCATTTTCTGATAAAGTCTTTCAAGGGTGTTTCATCGGATTCAAGAGACTCAATAGTTCTATTGATGTGATCCTCCGTTACAACAGTTCCAGAATCTCCATTTCCTTGGATTTCAAGTGCGGCCATTTCCAGGGCGCACATTCCAAACGAGTAAATGTCAACTGCTGATGTAAGGGTAGGACTTGAATCTAAAAAAGATAACACCTCCGTTCAATCAAACTGTTCATGCAAACACTCTTTTATAGCAGAAGTATACTTTTATTCGAAATCAATATAGATTCAATAAAATTAGGGATTTGGAGAGTGTCCAAAGAAAACAACAGACACTCAATGCAAACAACATATTGATGGTGTTTTCCTTCAACATTCAAGGTTTCAACAGCTTCTTCACCAACGCGTTTTGTTAATTTTAGAGAGAAAGATGCAATTTCAACACATTTCATACGTTTCAACAAAAATTTGCACTTTTGTACATTTAAAAAATTAAAAATCCGCTACCTCCACTACTCCCGTCGGTTTCACTATCCAACCTTGGTAGCATGATGCTAGACAAAATAATTGTCTAGATAATTAAACTTGCAACACTCTTCTTCTTTTATTCTAAAGTATATTAAGTCAACTGACATTTACATTTAATGTGTATGTACCACAGAGTACCGAGGTTCGGTAAACTAGTCAAACTTAGTTTTTGATCAATTGGCCATTAACACTTTAATTAAATAATGTCAATCATAATTAAAACTTTCTCTTTAATTTGACCCACTTTCCTTGTGCAAATAGTAACATTCTAAGAATTCAAAATTTTTAACATCTTTTCAGTGGCAATGTCCGGGTATGACTGAGCTTTTGAAAATCTTTTTGCATGCGTGTGACTAAATAATCAACTAATCTCTGCTATTTTGGCGACACATTGTCTGGTACAACCTGATCCAGTAATACGCAATTTGCTCTTGTTTTTCTCGTACATTATAAGATAAACATGGATTATAGAAACGTAGTAAACATAGGCATGCCATAGGTATTTTGTAGCTTAAATGTGCAAAAAAAATATGGAAAAGTACAAAATAACTTCCCTCCGTCACCACTTTTGATGCAGAAAAAAGCAACTAAATATTCTAGCTAATCCTACCCCAACTGAAACAAAATGATGCGAGATGATTTGCAAAGAAATTACATGAGTCGAGACTCAACAGTACATAATCCTAACATCATCATCGTTGAGAAAAAAGCTATCTTTCCAATCTGCTCAACCCCGGGACTGACACAACAACAAGGAAGAGAAATTCTCGAAATAAGATAAGAGTTAACAGAGACTTTAGTGTCTTTTTTACTATCTTGATCGTAATATTAAAACAAGCACGTATTCGTAGAAGCATCATATAATATCTTGTAAGAAAAGCTTTAAAACTTTTACACACGTGTTAAATTAACGGATTTCATGGATGTAAAAATACTTTTTTGGATTATAATGCCTATCATGAAACATCATTCTGTGAAACCATCCAAGCTCGTGAAAGCAGGAAGGGCTGTCTGTCTTATTAATCCGACAAGCTCTAACTGTGAAATAATTACTAATTAGTGTAAGAGCGTTGGTGCACTGTGGTAGGCACGGGTTAAATTTCAAAAAAATGAAAGTTGCAGTAATGAGGACATTTCCAAATTTTGTACATGAACCAAACTTAAAAAATTATAGAAATGCGATAATGATATTTTGGTAAAAAACAGCTCAACGAACTCACCTCCATATTCTGGAGCCACGAAGTGTAGGTTCTTGATGTTTTCCCGGCACGATTTGACATGGTGATGAATAGCATCGGGGGCCACTGTCCCAACAGAGAAAAAACATTATTATTAAAATGAAAGATTTTCGAGAAAAACCTTTTGCCAAAAGCTATAAAATAAATACAATGCTTAAACATAGATCATTTCTGTCTAGATAAAACATTTTAGGTATGATTTTATTTGAACTACATTTTTTATTCATTTACGTAACTCTGCAAAATTCCTCATCCAAGCCTGTAACATCTTTTATTACGAGATATTTGTTACAATTTGTTTTTCTTTGCTATTTATCGGACCATTACCCATCAACAGACTAACAGACATCACTATCACATAACCTTTTACAATTCAATACATTATTGTGCAAACACTAGCAGTCTTCTTGATTATTCGTAGAAAAAGTTGGCAGCGTTTGTCATCTCAGAATTTACTTCCTTAACCGAAAAAAGCTAAAGAGAAAAACAAGTAGAGAAAGTTGCATCCATCTAATCGCAGTATTTTTTGATGTGGAAACTTTAAACTGACAACCGAATCTATATATGAATTTGTTATGCCCTAGTTTGCATTTTGCCACCATCATCAATCAATTACTTGTGGTGTGCCAAGTTACATTCTAGATCTTGGGAGACTTGCCGCCGCCTCAATAGTTTGCAGAAATTGTTAAAACTCTAATAAAACAAAATTTTTCAAAAGTCAAACTAAAACTTTTTATAATTACTTCCTTATTTTGACTTGGCAAAAGATATTCTCATACAAGTTTTTAAATACTTTTGTTTTAAACAATGTAAACTTACCTGAACCAATCTTAACGAGGCCGTTGTGCTGGATGAAAATGGTATCACAGGTTAAGTTCCCGTGAATTATGGGTGGAGAACAGGAATGCAAATAACTGAAACCAACAATCATTTTATTAGAATTATTATACACAATTTTAAATTATAAAGTTTAAAGACGATACGTTGTTGCTCTTGTTAATGCAAGAGAAAACTCTGAGGATATCTACTATTATATTTTTATGACCAATTGTGCTACTGTATTTAAACAAACAAAGTATTTTTAACTATTCAAACAATGTCTCTTAAATTTTGTCACAAAATATTTTTTATCTTTGTTTTCATGTGTCTACCTCTGAGTATCTTCATACTGTTTTTTATTACGTAATTAAAAAAGAATTCATTAATGTAGAAAGCATCTTATTCGCAAATGAATTAAAAGCTTCGTGAATCTCGTTTTTTGCAAACATTTTAAAAACTCAGGTTTTTTTATCTTGTGACACAAATGAGAAAAGTCTTGTTTAAAAGTGGTTATTGTTTTAAAACATAAGTTATGTGTGGGAAATATGCCAAATTAATCATTCCGTTGAACTCCCAGTCAGCCTCCTGTCCTATTATTTCATAGAAAACAGTCAACTATTACAAAGAAACTTACCTCAATGCAGAAAGAATTTGCGTACACCAGCGCTTCCAAGCTTGCAATGGAAGTCGCTTCACATTTCGCTTAGTTCTTTTCAGAAACTGCTTCAAGGAACCGGATGACATGTACTCGGTGATGAAAACAACCTGGATAAATGAATTTTTATTAGACAAAGTTAGCCATGTTTAGTATTTGTAGAAAGTCACTTTTTGTACATACCCGAGGTTTTTCAGAATGGGTTTCCATCCAATATTTATGGAATTTAACAATGTTGGGATGTTCCAATTGAGTTAAATTGTCAAAAACTTGACGAATCTTTTCCTCTTGAGCTTTAAGACTTTTCCTTTCCGAGAAACGCACTTCATTCCAGGCAACCTCCACACCTTCTTCGGTGTCCATTGCCAAATAGGCACAGTCTATTCCGGGCACATCTCGCTGGTCCAACTGAAAATTAAATTAGAAAAATAAAGTTTATTTTCCATCAAAATACCAATTCCATCTAGCAAATGTCTTATGCAAACGCTTTCACTTTTCTAAACTTTTCTGAGATCGTTGCTAAAGTACATTAACTGAACAGCGTCAGAAGACGCTAAATGCCTGTAGGAAAGTATTTTGTTGATCAAGCGCCAGTTTTCTACATCTAGCGAACGCTTGATGAAACACTTTGGCAAACTTCACCTCAACTTCAGAAGATGATGCAGGGAGAAAATATGAAAGTTCTTTTACGAACAAACGCATACCGACCGATATATTAGTTCCAAAATGCCTGTGGAATGTGACTGTTGCGACTTACACATTTACTAAACAAACCCGGAAGTTTACTTTAATTATTCCGTTCTTTAAAGATAAATTAGACTACTTTCTATTTGCCTAAAGAGCATAATATTTCTTCCATAAATCGATATTTTTTGCTCAAAGTTCCTCCATGGAAGCAACTATAGCGCACCCGTAGGGAAAAGACAACCGGATATTATGCAACGGGTATTTTCTCTGAGTCATCATAATCTACCGGCTTTTGTGATATGAGTCACTTAAATTCTACAATCATTAAAAGCTGGACTAAAACTTTGGAAGAAAGCAGTATGGTTTTATTTTTATTGTCCTCATTCACCGTGAAAGAATTAAATCCGCTTTTCTCAACGGAAGGTAGGATTCTACGATAAACTTTTCCTGGAGTCAACTAAAAGGAAGGAAACGACTTAAAAGCATATATGCCTATACGAGGTTATAGAAGCAACACTTTTTGTTAGTTTTCTTAATGGGTTGTTAGAGAGAAATGTAGGATTGCAATTTTGGAAATTTTCTGATACGCACGGGGTAAATGTCCTTTCAGTACATGGTTTTCGTTAGAGTCACAACTGTAACATCGTAAAACTCTTAACGACTTGTAGACTGTAATTGCATTCTTCCTCTCCCCTCCAATTTTAATACGTATGAAATATTGCAAAGTGTTCAACCTATTCCCCTTTTATCTTACAACCGCGTAACAATCCAACCATGACCATAATCAATGGAAGTGGAACCTTTTTCATACTCTTGTTTGCAAAATGTTTGTTTAAAACTATACCCAAAAGAGTTGAACCGGTGAACAAGCAGACGCTTTTGTAACTTTCACTCTCGCCTCATCTCATCCAATAAATAAACGTGCATGCAAACAAAAACAGATCTCGGAATTTAAGCTGAAAGTAAATATGTGTCGTGCTTCTCCATTGCATGAATTCGTACCAGCAAGTAAAAGTGTGGCTTCGTTATGAATGAGGTATTTTAGTACAGAATTTGATAACGTTTACTTTATAAATACAAAGATTCACAGACATAAACAAAAAGAAACCACATAACATTGTAAATCTCACGTCTTTACGGCTTTTCCTCTAAAACTGTAAAAAGGAAAAATTGAAAGACGCCACAGACTTTGTTTAGAATGATTAGAAAAAAAAGTTTACATTTCCTCAAAGATGATTTCATCTTTTGCACATCAACTACCTGAGAATTTCTCAACAAACATTTGTACTCGTCTGTTTCTATTCAATGATATTGCAAAGACAACTTCCTATATTATAATCTCCTTATTCTGTCTGTCTGTTTGTTTGTAACGGAAACTCCAAAAATTTTAATTGTCTTTGTTTTTACCGTGAACGTGCCGAGGGTGCCCCTGTATCGTTTGGCACCCCATTGGCTGTCCCCGTACCCCATATGCAGTTGTACCCGAGTTTTAAAAAAATTTAGACGTGATTTTTGAAAACCGAGTACAGTCATATATTGTTGCCATGGTAACTAACATGTGGTAGTACAGCATAAGTAGACTCTTTGCAAGAGTTGGGCACGCGCTGGGCGACATTGAGCTAATCGGTATCCCCGTGTTGGGTCAAGTTGCTAAGTTTATAACATAAAAGCAAAGTTCAACATTGAACATTGAATTGAACCAAACTTAGGACAGGGTGGATAAATTAGTCGAATATAAGGGAAGAGATTGTCAAATGTTAATCGTGTTTCACGCTTGCCCCGGGTCCTACCGGGTTTTATAAGTCGTAAATAATACAAAATGACAATTCGAATGCCTTGGTAGCCAGTAAATAATAGCGATTGGCAGTTTAACATTTTTAAATGTACATAACCAACAAGATCTAGAAATCCCGATTATCAGAATCGGGTCCCGTTGCTAGTTTGGTATAATCTTTGTGAATGGTCTAGTCGTATCGATCTTGATAAGAACCAGTGATAGAAAAGGACAAAGTAAAAACCACCTACAGTATTTTTACTAATTCGGTTCGCTTTTTTCTATGCGAGATGCACGCTACGCAAACGCACAAAAACAGATTCATTGTTTGTAAACATACCTAAAACGTACATACACGCAACAAAGCAAAAGGTTCAAAAGTTGTCTTTATTTTAATTTTATAAGCGTCATTACATTATTGCTAACAAAGGTAAGAAAGACACTATTTTAGTGATTAATTATTTAATAAC
The DNA here is from genome assembly GCA_036507315.1 of Lepidocyrtus fimetarius. NCBI lineage: Eukaryota > Metazoa > Arthropoda > Collembola > Entomobryomorpha > Entomobryidae > Lepidocyrtus > Lepidocyrtus fimetarius. Next base: position 17,693 of record JAANSO010000490.1, read on the forward strand.
AAAATTAACATTTAAGAGGTTAAACCCAATACTTTAAACTTTTTCATTTTCGATACAAGTTAAATTTTATTCGTCACTGTCACTGCTCAGATCAAGTAAATCATCAGTATCAGATGAACTGGTATCACCATCCTGAATTGGAATTACGAGTGGGCTACAATGATTAATATTGTCATCGTAAATATGTTCTTCAATAAGTCTATCACGTTCCCACATAATATTTTCCATCTTTATTACATGTTGAATTGCATTTTTCCAATTCTCAGCAGTTATTTTATTTAAAGAATCAATTGATAGTTGTTTAATATCCCGTAGTTTTTTAGTACCATCGTTTAATTTTGTAACATTTCCTTTTACAATAGACCAAATTAATTCAATTGGGTTCAACTCACAATGACCTGGGGGTAACCACAAAATCTTAACATCTTTTCCCGATTTTTCAGCTAAATCTTCAATAATGTACTTTGTTTTGACTGGCTTTGTTTTTGCTAGCTGGATCAAGGCCACTTTTGTCATTTGGCTAAAACTAGTAGCATAGTCGGGGCAATTAAAATCTTTTAAAATAAGCCAGTCAATTATACGTTGTTTTAACCACCCCATAGTTGGCATTATAGTATCTTCTACCTGTGGGTTAAAATAATCATGTTGTAGTGGTTTGTGCAATTAAGTTTTACACCATTTATATGCTAATCAATTTCTGAGATAATTACCCGAATTTTATGATACGGTGCCTGATCTACTACTAAAACCGACTTATTTGGAATCAATCGAAGAACGTTTTTGAACCAGATTAGGTACCTATCCCAATTCATATTCTTGTGATAGTCTTTAGTATCGTAAGTGCATTCAAATACATCTCCACCTCCCTCCAAAAAACCGTTTTCTGAGCCTAGATGGTTTATAATAACTCTACCAGCTCGAGATGGAACAAGAAATCCTCCTAAAATTAGTTCATAATTTACGAAAAGCAAAAATTATATTGTTAAAATAAAGTAGATAAACATAATACCAGCGTATCCATTAAAATCTCGCAAGATTGGAGATGGATTTCCAACGGTTTGCATTTCTCGATACTCATCATTTGTCAAAAACATTTGCCAAATTTTATTTCTGGCCTGATCAGGACTGCACCATGTTTCATCAGAATAGAATATTTCATATCCATCCCTTCTATGTGCCCGAATGCTCCTTAAATACTCTTCACGTTGTAAAATAACGTCAGGGCGCTCTAAGTAAATAGGCTTTTTGTTTCTTTTAGCATATTTGAATTTGCACTTTTTAGTTAGCCATTTGTAAAAAGTAGTTACACCGACTGGAGGAAAATGTTCATTTTCTCTGCATTTTTTCCAAATTAAGTCTAAAGTGGGATACTGCTTCTTTGCGTAGAAGTCTTGGGTGACCCGTCTTATCATAGCTATTGAAAAATCGTCACAGTAATATTTAACTTTCGGGCCCACTTTATTCTTAATGGAAAACAAGTTTTCCTTTCTTTTTTTAATTTTTTGAACAGCTCTATTAGTTATTCCACACAGTTGCGAAACTTTACTTGTTACACTCTTCAATTTTAACTGATCTATTATGTGTGGAAACGCATCTAACTTCCGTTTCAATTCACAGACAAAAGAATCGATTTCCAACACTGATTTATAAAACCTATCTTTGTAGGAAGGTATCTTTTTTCTCTGATGATTTTCGGTCATTTTAAAACTTTAAAAATGCGCAAAATTAATTTTTAATTACTTACAATTTAGATTAAATTTAATAATAATTAACTTATGGTCAATCAAAAGTAGAATTAAACTTCTATTCATCGTTTTGAAGCATTTATGTTCATTTCATATCATCTGGAAGTGTTTTATTTACTAAAAAGCATTTTAAAAGCATCTGTCTTTGTTCATTCCAAATGCAGATGAAAGGCGCTCGCCTGCTACACCTCACATTTTGCGGAGAAAACAGCGAACCGAATTAGTAAAAATACTGTAGGATAGCATTTTGCCCTTTAATATACACATTGCAAACATAGAGGATATACAATATTTACTTTTATTTCCCAAGGGATAGCGCATTACTTTACGTTAGTGAAACTCAATAGTTAAACTCGTAAAGCTCCAACTACACAAACATGACATGCACGTAAATGCGCTAATAAATATTTCACAGTTTAGTTCGAATTACAATTACTTTTATACTGCATTGAACGAATTTTCTTTCATGCAATGCACACCCACGTCCTTAGTGCAAACACGGCTGTTGGTGACATGACGGCGACAAAAATGAAGGAATGATATAGTACTTTTAAACACACGAAATTAAAAAAAACTAGCATTTCAGAAGCTTGAATGTTGTCCCTTTAGTAAAATGAATGAGTTTTCATCAAGATTCCGTGTAGGCAGATTAAATTGTAACCGTGTTATGGGGGAAATGCATGACATAGTTTGAATCGAGGTTTAGAGAATGGTTGGTTGCGGTACGAAAACATTTCCATGAATGATAATGACATCATAAAAACTAGCACTGTTTTGGTGATTCCTACAGCAAAGTAAATATAGGAAGTAGAAACAGCTATTTTATGAATTAAAACTTCCGATGAGTTCATTTCTTTCTACAGATAAATAATTCTCTCCAGAATGAAACCGAGAACTGGGTCAATATTGAATGTGGAGCTGGCTTTTTAATTCCATTTAAGCGTTTTCTGACCCTTCTGATGCGTAGGCAGATGAAAAAGTTAAAAAATGCTTTAAATGTAGTCTATCTAGCTGGAATGGAGTAAACATAAATGTTTAGACTTTTAGTATGGATGAGCTCACCCAGTGAAACACTTTCTTCCGGTCTTCATTTTTGCAAAAAGGAAGTTTTTGCAATGCTACGATGAACATTTTTTCTTTAACACAAAACCGGTATACGTGCCCAATTCAACCTCGACTCCAAAAATTTCAAATGGGGACAACAAAGCTATAAAATCTTAAGCTAAAAATGCTGCTTTCCAAACAGTTTCATTCTGGGAATAACTGCCATCTGTAAAAACATTTAGTTTCTTCATTTACTTGTTAATGAAAAGAAAAAACAGAGATTGAGGCACGTACTGATAATTACACAGGCACGCGTCATTCAAACAATATTTTGCAAACTTTAAGTATTCCAAGAATTCGGTTTACTTTCACCAGAACATCTAAAGGCGTCATAAAATCATAAAATCTGCATAATTATGCATATCAAATGTTCGCTAATGACATTAACTACTTACGTAAGTAAAGATGTAAAGATTTTTACTTTGTAAGTTACTATTTCCGTCAGTCATAATTAATGTTAAAGATTACCAACAAAAGAACCAAAGGACAATGCATATTGACAAAAAAGAACCAGATGAAAATTATTTTTCCAAGGCCAAGTCTTAGAATCTTTACAATTTCTTAGATTACAACATTTTTAGAAAAATTGTGACGTTTGCTAAATCTTCAAATCCTCTCATTTCTATTGAACAAATCCTTATTCGCAAATAAATATTTTCGCAATGCTTTGAATGAAAGATGATTCGTAAATGTAAGAAGTTGGATAAAATTTCCTCGTATTCAGTTACTCGCAGTTACGATATATGCATGTCGCTACCTACTACGCCATACGCCAGACCTTTCATATCCAATTCCCAACCTTATCGCGTAAACCACCTACACATAGGCACCATATTCTTAGGAATACCATTCGGAGCCCGCATGAAGCGCATTGATCTTTTTTAACAGCATGGAATCGGCTTTCTTTCTTCAATAATAATATTGATCTTCCAAGCTATAACTGAACTGACATCGTTTTCTTTGATAAAAAGGTTATCTAAAAACCTACTGCAGCATGTATCATATAAATTTTTAAGACTATGAAACGAACGACATTAAAGAATCCTTAGACTCAAATCCAATACTTCTGCAAAAACATCACTAGCTTCAGTAAAATAAATAATATGGAAAACTTTAATACAATCCCATCAACAAGTCTTGAAAGGTAGGACGTATTTGGTTTTTAACCAACAAAATAGTGAATGTCAAATGCTACGGTTAAAGTACAACTTTTAAGAAAAATACTTTCTTCAATTACAAGAGTTATGTAAACTCTGAAAACCTATGGCTTATACCTATTTGAAAATCATTGATAACCTTTTTGAGTGCTCAAAATTTATTCAGAATTAACACAATTTCGTTCAAGTAATTGATACTAGTGATGATCATACGACAGAAAAATAACCCTGGAATGAGTGAATATAATTCACAGTTTGCAATTTAAAACAAATCATGTAGCCAATCACATACAAGAAAGTTGTAGGCGTGGTGTTGTGGTTGACTGATCATATAATTTACAAAACTCATTATCAACTGTGCTCTCATGGGACAAACCATGCAAAAAATCAAATAAATTATTCCTGTTTTTATTTAGAATCAACGTTAAAATGAAAGTGTAAATATGACTAAATGAAATTGCTAATCAGTATTATTATGTGATCGTATATGACCCATTACCTTTTTATTTTTGCAAGATTCATATTAGGCATATGATTTCATTTCTTATAACTAAAGGCTTGTTTTAAAAAGTTGCAAATTTCACTTCCAATTAGGGAGAAAATGTGTAAAATTTCAGAAGAAAACAACTTTCCAAAAAGGTACAGGTGGATAATAATGCAAAGCCATTGAAGTTGTTTTGGTACATGTACAAATGAGCATCTTGCAGTAGAAAATTACAAAAAAAAACATACGAATTGTAGATGCTTTGTTATTGTATAACCTTCAAAAAGAGAAAGTCACATAATGGAGACCCGTCTTGAATAATCATGCTCCCAGCATAACAACAATTCTAAGCGAATAATGTGAGAGGGCGTATGTAGAAAACTTTTTTCGAAGTTCCCTTTATGCACCTACACATAAATCCTTTCAAACAACTGGAAAACTTTCTCCTTTTTTGAAAGCCATCTCTATTCAGGAAGCACTGCGGGTGGGAAAAGGGAATAGAGACGTGTATCACGACTAACGTCATTATAACATCCAGCAAGCAGCAGGACGACAATATGATATTGTCAATAATAGTTATCTACCTTGCTTACAAAGCGAAAAATACATATCCAATGAAAGATGCAATGTGCAATTTATTATATCCCTACATAAGATATGTCCTTCTAATATTCAGTAATAGGCTATTAGTACAAAGGGTTTCCTGGCACGAGGTAATAATATGCTTCTGATGCACATGCATGGTAAATTACCATTGGTAATATCCACTAAAATGATAATAGACATTGGAATATAATCTGATCTTGCCCCTACCAAACACAAACTTTCTTACAAGCTCCCACGCAGTTTTATAGTAATAAAACTTTTAGCATTTGTTAACCTCGTTATTTCAGTTTTAATCCAAATTAGATCAAAATTATTATAGGGTAAATACATGCATGGTACAAATTGCCAAATTATACGGCTGGAAAATATCTACGAAATAGGTACTCGAATGTTTTTGGTACAGCCAAATTACAAACTCACAATGTGCAAATTTCTTTTATGTTTTAGGCCTTTCATTAAATATTTAATAGGAAAGTAACATCTGCGTTTGGCCATTCTCGGAAAATGGTATTTAAGTACGTCTTACATTTTAAAATGATGATAAATTGAAAGCTCAATTGCTATTCATTTGCCGTACCTATCACTGGGAAAAAGGGAAATTGATTTGTGCCAACTTGAAAAGAAAAAAATGCACTTCACCAAAATTTAGTTGACAAGTTGCTGGTATTTTCCATTACGCAACACTTAAAAAGAATTTATCGAATAATCCAGCCAGCTCCTTTCCGTGCTATATTCCCTTAGTTTTTGTAATTCATTTCATACTTTGTGTACCATGTCTCTGCTTTCACTTTTAGTGCGCTTAATGCAATCAACACCGGAACCTTAAATAGCATACTTTTGCTAAACATTACAGCATGCATGATTAATTGCGAAATACTGACCACGGCAAAGAAAATCTGTTTACGCTAGACAATGGATTTTTAACACGGTTGTACTTTATTTATTCATGAATTCATGCTCCAAGCAAACAAATCGCAAATACTATTGGCATAAAAGTGGATGTAAAAATGTATTTTATCCAGTGCTGAATGACATGGTTAAGTACTTCTACCGCAAACAAAGTGCTTAAAAAGAGAACCGTTGATAATAATCAAACCATTAAATACTTGAAACCACCTGCAATCATCGTCGCCACATGCGAAATAAAAATATTTTAATACCAAATCATCACATTTTTTCTACTCTAAACATACAAGTCATTAAGTCAAATTCCAGAAAGTTTATTACTCATTTTTAAAGCCAATCTTCAAATTTCAAATAACTTGTTTGTTTTCCTCCTGTATTAATAGTTGTAGGAGGAAAATATGATATCAGAAAATTATATTCTTCGTAATTTGTTTATTTTTTGCCTAAAATAATACCCTTTATATTGCGCAATAGCTATGAGTGTACCAATTACTTTATTTTATCATACATTTTTTGACTTTACGAGGAGTCAGCTAACATTTTATGACAAGTGGGGAGGAAATCGACATAATTCATCGATCAAAGGCCCATTCACTTTCTACAGTTCAGTAGACTCTTTACGAGCTCACAAATTAGAAAATACTGACCTAAAACATTCTTAAGACGGTAATGTAATTTTGTTTATGTTTACTAACAAACATTATTACTAGCAGTGTGTTTAGACAGTTATTATAGTTATAGCATATACAAAAATATGCGGTTCAACCAAAAATATATGCCAACTCGGTGTATTCCACTCTGTAATAAAATCATTTATTTTCACGCAATTTTATTAGTCTCGGTCTCGTCGACACCCGACCCCACACACTGCAAAAGCAGACATGGAATCAGCAATAAATTTTTGGATCTCAGTCTTTTAGATTACTTGTAAAATAACCATTTTGATATTACTCGTATTTCTTTAGTTAATAGCTATACAGCTCAAGTTACAGTAGCCTCTTTGATTAAGGCGAAAATAAACATGTCTTCATGAGTTAAGCTGGAAATATACATACAGCTTATTTCCTAACTCGAATTTAAATCTATTGCAGAGAGATAAAGGAATTTAACCCATGTATTTCCTCTCCAGTGCAAAAAAAATTGAAAGTGAAGAGCAATTTGGTAGAGAAGTTGTGGCAATGTCCGTCCAAATTAAATTAGCTGAGCATCGCATTTCCACTAATTGCCGGAATGGCCAACAAGGACTGGCCTTATACTAGTTCTAATGTAGTTTTGACCTTCTCAAAGTTAATGAATCACTATTTTTGCATGAATTGCCAATTTGGAACCATTACTTTGAGACCTCTTATCCAGCAACTTCACAAACATCCTCAATGCCAACCTATGTCTTGATGTTAAATGTTAGCCAGAAAATTGTTTTTATTTTGTATGCGTCATTTGAATTGGATGAAAAGCAAGATTAAATTAATTTGGAGAATCATATTTTAAGTTTTGTTACTACTTCAGCACCTAAAATAAGCACATTAACATCTATAAGCAGTACTTTTGTAAGCAATTAAACAATAAAAATATTTTGCACTCTTTCCAACAAAATTTAATTAGCCCTAGAGGATATTATGCCTATTTAAATGTTCTTGTTTACAATAAGACAGTTGTGTAACGATCTAAAACGAAAAGCACTTTATTTCAAGGTTTTCTCCCAGTCCTTTTAGCAAACAAAGAATGATACAAAAGAGTACAGAACATTCACAAAAAGGAATTTCAGGAAAACCGGGAAACTATTTGTTCAAGAAAGATAAACACTGGCGTCGGCAGACTCAAAACATAATATTATGAATCTTGATTGATTAAAGATGAATTTTAAGAGCATTTTGAAAGTTCAGAGCTCACACTACAATAATCAACTTCCAAGGTCAAACGTAGATGATTCCCCTGATGGCACTTTGCCAAAAATCCCAAAACTTAAATGGGATACATCAAACTAGAAAACAACAATGAACTTGTCTGAACTGAGCTATTAATGATACCCCAATCATGGTTCAGTTAAACCCCTTGGAATAGATTTTTCTTAAAAATACCAAAGTTTATGTTGCTTCCAACATTTTGACAGGATGTAACTCCTCTCCTGTGTGGATTGATTAAATTATCAGGAATCAATGCCCATTCAGAATACTCTAGGGAGAGATTAAAACCTTGGATTTTGATGAAAGAAAAAGATTTTAAAAATTCCTCGTTTTTCTGTTAATCGTAATTGTTTTATTTGTAGATTTATGTTAAACAAACAAGATTAAAAGGAAAATTACGTAAAAATTTATTTTAAAATTACTATAAAATATCATGTGGGGATCCGTTTTAGCTACATTTGAGCTGATCAAGATAATTCTGGTGCACATGATACTATCTTCATATCAAAATACGTAAATGTAGCATAACTTGCGGATCCAGTTTCACTACAACGCGCTATAAAAATACAATGAAAGGGGTTTGTTAAATGAATCTAGTTTTCAATCTGCTAAAACTTCTGTCAATACCTACTTTTACGATTTATTATATTTGCATAAAACTGTAAAACAGATATTACTCATTCTGTGAGACGCCAGGCGCCAAAAGGAATTCCTTTGGCAGCTCGCTCCACTTTACCATGTAATTAACACTTCAGAAGATCATGTTTGTATGCAAATTATTGCGATTTTCTAAAACAAACCCTTCCTTTCGATTAATAAGAAAGCCGCTTTAGAGTTTATTTAAGAGAAAAGCATTCTTTGATTTTAACAAAAAAGTGGCGTCAATTGTTTTATGTACGACTTTAAATTATGCAATTGCAATTAAAAACAATAAAATTTTCCTTTCAATTTGAACTCGCTCCCTTTCATTGACCCATGGAGTTAAATTGATTAGGTGTCTTTTTGATAATCGGAAAATAATTTATTTTAATAACTCTCAACAATATTTCATAATTTGAACATGAATCAGTAACTTTTTTATATTTCGCAACAAATTGTTACCCCCTATTAAAATTAACTGGAATTTGCAATATTAAAGTTCCAAACAACCGTAATTATCTTTATCAAAGTTTAAAATCTTTAAAAACACGAAGCCAGATTGAGGAAAGCTTTGCAAAAATTGGCTAAGTAGTGAATTACGCAAACATCAAAACATGACATGTGGAATGGTAATTTCAAATATGATGTAAGGATTTTGGAACGATGTTTCCTTGTGGCCAGTTTACTAAACAAACTAACAAAACTAGAAATTGCCAATTTCAAGGTTAAAATATGTGATTGCACATTTCCGTTGTATTCTTATTTTAACAATTCTCATCATAGTCTAGCATATTCCATTATTGTGCTTCATTATATTTTGCCTGACCAACGAAACACGTGCAGTTGTCAGTGAATACATACGACCTTAGTTCCACACGCTATGCTCAAAGTTGATCCCCAATTATGCTAAATTTAGGTTTGCAAGTGGTTTTGTCATGCTATATCGCCTTATTACGTAATCCAGTACAGTAGTAAAGATCTGGAATAACAATGTAAAATGTTGGAGCATAATTTTCTATATAAAAATAGATTAAATTTTCAAAATCATTTGTTTTTGTTTTAAAAAGCGGGTTCAAATGACTTCACGTAGAGCATTTCCTAAACCTTTTGAGATTCATTTGAGATGAGAACTCACCTTGAAGCTTACCACTTTGAGCTTATACCAACGGAATCCTGTTTGTCAAGGTAAAAATCTGCAATGCAGCCTTACTACCGCTGTCACTCAACATTTTCACAAGTTCATTCATTCAAAGTACACTTCTCAGGAAAGATAAGCATTAACCTTAAACACTTATGTGCAATGCATTCATGATATGCCTATTTAAAACTTAAGCCTTGGCACACTTGGACTGAAATAACAATTTTCTTCGTGCTCTTTATCAAAAGACAAGTGAAAATAGAGTCTCTTCTTTTCCGCCTTAGAAAAAAAATCTTATGCAAGACTAGGATCCTCTCGCTGATCCTCTCAAGACCATTGCCAGTGCCGCAAAAAAGGATCAACCTTCTAAACCCGAGAAACGTATATTTATTACGACTCTTATGAGACCCACACAATGAATTTCATTTCAGCCATAACCATAACCTTGCTCAAAGTCGAGATCTCTCTATACCAAATGTGTTTTCAACTATTATTTATACATATTATTGGTAATTTGGCTGGCGCTTTCTTTATTATGAAAGGGGACGGTTTAATAAAAATCTGTAGCTGTTCTGCAGTTTAAAAACATCATTTTGTTATTATGTAAATGATTCCATTGATAAGTGCTCTTCTCTGTCAAATGTTGCATTAGATAACTGTTTCTTACGTAAGTGAAAATTGTCTGTTTTCCAACAAAAACTAGCTTTTAATCAAGTTATTTCAGACAGTCATATTTGTTATCATACTATTTGTAAAAAGCATTCTTTCAATAATTCCGACGATATAGCTAACAGCCAAAACAGAGAAAGCAAAAAAGGAAGCGATAAAACAAGATTAAAAAGTAAATCGAAAACAGAAGGAGAAATTTTTCCATGCGTCATTCATTAATCATTTATTAGAGTAGTGCAATGTTAAAAAAACTCCCAATACATACCCTTATAAGATTATAAACTGGGAAAGTTTGCGTAGGTCGTGCTGTGAATTGCTACTTATGGAAGCCTTGCAGATGTTTATATTCCAATTTTATAACGTCATTCTTTCTCTAATTATTTTTGTTCTCATTCTTAGCAGCTTACTTTCACTCTTAAAAACTTCTAATGCTTATTTTAAGACAGTAAGAGTAACTGACAGCTAATAAAACTAATTATAATATGTAAACGTTACGTAATTTAAGACACATTATGAAAATATATTTGAACTAAACAATGTAAAATTTGTATAATTTGCCAAAAACTACGGTCAAGTGAGCGTTGTCTATATGCTTAAGCAGTATGTGTCTCCAAACTTCATTAGATAAAAGATATCATAATCATCTAATGGAAAGTTTTCTAATGGAAGGGTAAACTTGTTTTTATCCATTCTCAATTTAGATTCAATCAAAACAAGAGCTGAGTAAATCCTAGAAGCATCAAGCAATCTACTTATAAAATAATTTAATTAACAAACTACATTTACTTCACTCTTAAAATCTTTATCTATTCCTCACTCTTTCTGGAAACAAGTCAAATCCTAGTTTAAAACTTGCGCAATATTTAATTACAAGCATTATGTAGTATTTTGACTTTGTGACCTTGTACTTTTATAATGGGAAATGGTGTACGTGTTATGAATTGTCCTCTTTTTAATCATACATGAATAGCGTGCATTCATGAATGAAATAATTATGCAATCAAACAACAATGCTGCGGTAAAAATAAATCTATCGATAAGATTAAAAACGTTTTCGTATTTAAAAAATTGAAGTGATTTATTTAAGTTACACATGTAATTTTAACACCACTTTATACACTTTTAAATTACAAGCATTGGATTTAACAAAAAATGTTGAAAGTGTGAAGTGGTTTTTTCAACGCAAACGAAAAGACACTTGTCAATTAGATGTTCATTATCATTATCCTAAAACTTGAGCATGGTTTCACAAAGCTTATCACAAGAAACATAAAATTACTGACATGCTAGGTTGGAATACACATAGAAAAGAAACGCGGAAATTAATCATTAAAAATCAATGCTTCCAGCTCTGCAGTGAACATTCAATTAATTATGTACCCACGTGGTTAAAACCAGGTATTTCTAAACTTCCTGATTCCCACATGACGTAACGCATTCATCTACGGTTGGGATGAGTAGTGCAAATTAGTCAGATTGCGGATATCTACTAATGATAAATGGTAGTGCTGGATGACTAATAACATTCCGGGTATGTTTACCTCACTGTGGCTGGCCGGTAACACGGTTAAAATCACGAACCGTGTTTGCCACGCTTCAAAGAGCCACAACATAAACAAAACCCATGTAGGTACACATTAATATTTTAACGAGAAAAACAGTGAATAGGTTTTAGGCAACTCCGGCTTACTAGTTGGTAATTCAATGCATATAACGAAATGCTGATATTAGGACGCTCGTGACTGATGAATAATAAAAATAACTTCGATTGTAATAAAACATTTTGCTTCATTTTGTTATCAACATCCGCATTAAGGTATTTCAGGACGAGTGTATTTAATCTACAATACTCGAAGACAATAACAGTATTATGCATCACATTTGCAATGAAATTACAGATGGATAGGATAAAATAAGAGATTAACCATATTTAGAGGTCGTTGTCTTAATCAGCGCAGAAAAATCTGGATTCACATAGCGAATCAATTTAAGGTACATCCTTCCTATTTTTTAGCCTTACAAAACGATTACGCTATTTTGGGACCAATATGGTGCATCGCATATCAAATCAGAAACCTTTACAATATTAGGAAGTGAATGTACGAGTGCCACAGTCAATATTTTTAGGTAACTTTCCCTTGTCAAAGCCGAAAAGAAAATCCTGGTAATACCAGTTTAAAAATTATATCACCCCACCACCACCAAACATAAAAATCTATTTGCTCGCGTTATCAGAAACCAGGAAACTGCACACAGTCGTTTCCAAAACCTCTTGGTTTTTATTAATTCGAGGCGGACAGACTGTTTACTACACTGTAATGAATTTCATGAAACTGCGCCGCTTTCTAGCTTTCCTTTCAAGTGCCAAAAAATAAAGGATACATATAGTCTGCGCGCTATAACTTGCACCTAATCTATCAGAAAGATAGACGTGCTGAATTTAATCTTCTTTTTGTACATCTTGACCAATGACGTAAGGAATCCTAAGTGGATGTAAACTATTCAGTTATGATTTTAAACCATAAAATATTTATCCAAAGATTTGGGTTCGTAAAAAATGAAAGGAAAATGTTTATTTAAAACAGCTTAATAGGCAATTTATATATTTTTCTATAAATAAATCAAGTTTCATTAAAATGCAATTGGTGTTAAAGAAGACAGCGAACAAGTGATGTTTTTAAGGAAAACGTATTAAATGGATCGGTCTAACCTTGTTTTTCCTTTTTTGAACATTATTAATTCCTGATTTGAAAATTTGCATATGAATTATACATACCTGCATAAAGCTTACAGTGAAGTGAGTACATCTATACTCGGATAGAAACACACGTGATGTTAAAGTAAGATTTATTTTGAAAAAATAATGTCCTGGGTCATGGCATGGCATAAATATCAGTTTTATTTCATTTATGTTTCCATTA
>JAANSO010000491.1:0-30883 GCA_036507315.1 Lepidocyrtus fimetarius
TTAAAATATTTATTATAATTTGTATTTTATATGATTAAACCATCGTTTGACGATCATTACATGAACACATTTGTTTAACGAAAATGACAAGTTTTCTTTTAAACAGTGCAAAAATTATCAATGGAAGTTTCTTTAATAAAAAAGAAATATGAGGAAAGAGAATTAAAATTCTTTGAATTTCCCAATATTTTATATTGCAAATAAACCGTTTTTTACAGGGAGCAATGTGCTCCTGTAAAAATGACTTTTATATTAAATTGAACTCTTGTGAGGGAGAAGAGAATCTACATCAGTCTCATTCAATTACGTACACATTTGAATTTGTTTAGTAAAAAATGGCAAACAAATGAGGATACTTAAAGATAAAAACCCATAAAAAGGTTTTCTTCAGCTCTTTTAAACTTATGAAAATAAATTATGTCTAAGCGTTGATTTCTTAGCCTATTGTAGTTACATCTATTAATATTACACTATCCATACAATAAAAAGGGATTTACAAAATTGTTTCCCATTTTTGACATTTGCGTGTCAATACAGAATAAATAATTTATTAGAAACAATCATATTGTTTTTAAAAAATCTAGAAAAATCTAGGAAATAAGCTAAAAGTAAGATATTGACACAGAAAACAGTTTTACTAAATGCTACTATATACAAAATATATTTTTGATTTTTAATTGTAATTAAACCCAAAAAGCTATCCCTTTCTTCAGTTCCTTTTGTTTATCAAAATTTTTCTCAGACTCATTGAATTTTTACTCCACTATTTAATTAATCAGCGCTGCATCAGTGAGAGGAAAACCTTATAATTCAGCACTTTGTAGTGAATTAATAAGGGAAAGGGGTATATATAAATATAGTTTATATAATTTGTAGTGAACACGTTAATAAATTCATAGTATTTTTCCCTGTAAAAATCTTCCACGTTTAAAAGCTTCATGGAATAAACTTTTAGGTTAGCTCAGTCCTTCAGTTACAAATGTAGAATTATATTGTAAGTTGGTAATATAATAAACTATTAGTAGTTTGTAATAGAAAACTTGTTTCCTTACAATGTGATGAGACCTTTCAAGTTGTGTTGATTTGAACTTTTTTCATTGGACATTCAGAGGACAATAGAAAAAGAATTCGGGAAGAATTTAGAAGAGTTAATATCTTGGCAGTTATAAAACTGTTTCATCAACTGAATGTTGTGATGAGATGAGAACAGGTTTAAATATTTGGGAAATGGCAAATTAAATAATAGAAATGAGAAATTCTTAAAAATTTAAACTAGAAAGACGGAAAAGGTTGTTCTTCCCTTCACTGTACGGGGAGATATCATTGATTGATCACCTTGAGAATTGTGATGACGATGAAGAGCTGGTGATGTTGCAAAATTGAAATGATCAATCTCCGTCCCCCCGTTTGTAAGCAAACCCTATTCAGATGTAAATTGCTTGGGTAAGGAATTTGGTGTAAAGTTTTGCTGTTCTTCTTGAATCTGGATCTGGATGTGATTTGATGGATCCTCCTTGTCCTCTTGATGCATTGGAGGACTGTGAATTTGTTGTTTGATAATAGTGCTGCTGATGCTGTCTCTGATGCTGTCCCTGATGTTGTCCCTGATGTTATCTCTAATGTTATCTATCAAAGGGTCAGAATCCATTTTTTCACAGTCAGTCTCGCTTCCATTCCCACTGAAAGAACCTGTCCCGTTTCCGTTACCAGGAAGTTCCAGACTTAAACTTTGCTCTTCTGGGCTGTAGCCAGACCCATCATCCGTTTTTAGATTGAGACCTTGGTAGGGTGACATTGGAAAGCTGCCTTTTCGATATGGACGGTTTGTGGTGATCCCGAGCTTCTTCACTTTGTCGTAGAGGGTACGGGAAGGAACGCTAAACTTGCGGGCGGCTTGAAGGGCACTCATTCCACCACGCACTGCTTCAATGGCTGACATGATGTCGTTCCTGGTGTATTGCTTGTATCGCTTCCATTCGGGTTTTTGAGCTGGTACGTAATTTGCAAGGTTAGGTCCTAATATTTTTAAATTGTTGGAAATTATTGTAAAAAAATAAAAGCTACAAAAAACTAAAAAACGAAAAATTCTACAAAATCCTACGACAGCTAAAATAAACATACCCATTTTATCATCACCGTCGTTGTACATAGGATTGTCATCTGGACCCTTGTCACCAATTATTAAATCGTCCACGAATTGGTCCGGCGATTCGCCAAGCATCTGCAAAAAGAGATTGATAAATGCGTCAAATATTATAACACTATAAATTGACCCTTGTTTGTCGACATTAGTGTTTAGGCCATTTTGCGACATGTCATTATTGTTTATTGCTTACCTTGTCATTATGATCAATAGGTCCGTTTGATGTATTGCTGATGAGGGAGTAGTTCAATGATTTTTGATGAATTGGTGTGGATTGCATAGGTGGAGGAGGGGAAGGTTCAGTCGAATTGTGTTGAATGGAGGTATGTCCGAGTACCGTCCTAAGAATGGGAGTGTCTTTATTCGTCCCTAGGAATTTCTTCTTCTTGAGCGGAACCGGCTCATTCTGAGTGTTTTCATAGACAACATTGTGCTTTGGTGATGGTGACGGTGGTAACTTTTGAGTTGGCCAAATAGGAAGTTGCATCCCACTTGCAGAGCTGGCTCTCTCCACAGCGGCATTGAAGGACGAGGATGATGACGAAGTCTCATAGATTGGCTCAGAGGTTGGAAACTTATTCACGGAAGAAGGGTAAGAGTTAGACTTTACAAAAGTTGAGGAAGATGAGGATGGTTGATATTCAGGAACTGAGGAGGGTGGAATGGAAGAAGGGATTTGATTTGGTGATTGACGAGGAGATCGAGGTGATGACTCTGACAGATGATTATTGTCCTCGACGAGACCTTTCACACGAAGAGTTTCAGCAGCTTTCAATAGTCCTGCCAATTGGTCTTGTGCAACGTTTACTTCTCCCCGGTACATGTACTCAAGGATTGCTTTGATTTCTGAAAATTTGATGTCCTTTAGGATAACAATTGGATGACGGCACTCGTTTTCCATGAATAGGCTTTGGAAGTATGAGGAACAGGCCGCAAGGACCATCTTATGGCATTTTATTGAGGCCCCTTCGCAAGCAAGGGTTACATCTGTGAAGGACTCTGTTTGAAAGAGATGTTCAAACACAAGGAGCAGGTTGGAACGGTGGTTGTTCCATCTGAGGCAGTATTGCTGTACTGAGCCACCCATTTCTTCGTTCCTGTAAAAGTAATAATTTTTAAAATAAATTTGTTTTTTTGATAACAAAATTATTAGAAGTGAATATCACAGATTTGTAATTTTTTGCTGCTCTACAATACAAGTTGTTTATTTTGCGCATCTCTTTCTCGCTATAAGAGTATTGTACACGTACACCACTGACAGAAAGGAACGTTTTATGGGAACGCTTGCGTTGCATGCGTTAGAAAACGTGATTTTAGCATGAAAATACAACCTAATTATGATGGATGGTCTTGCAGTTGCAGTTGCAAAAAATGTAGTGGCGATTACTGGCGACAATTACATACATTACACAATAAATTACTCATTAATACATCTTTTAGAACTTTATGACAGATGCAAATATACTTTCTACGAAGGTGCGTTTCTATTTTGGGTGCATTCATACATCTTACTTGTATTCTTTATTTCATATCTTAGATTATGTATTTGAGTATTAATGCGCGACCCCGATTTACTGCAAACCAACAGCGGACATAGCTATTATACAATTTAGCATTCAGATATTGATGAAATGTCTTTAATAGGATCTTCCTGTCTGCCATCCGTTCTAAATCTTTTTAATTACGTTTTGATAAGAAATTGAAACGAAATAGGTGAGTACATGCATTATACGAAAAAAATGGAATGGGTAACAAGCAAAAACGTACAGTAAGAAGTCACATACTGCAGAAACTGACCAGTTTCTTCAAAGCAGAAAGAGATATAACAAAAATGACTGTTTCGACTATAGTGATAAATGTTTTGATAAGAGATTTCAGCATTGGCTGCATCCTCTACGGAAGGTGGCTCTGGTCATGTGTGCTTTTTCACCTAATTGCAACAGCTTTTTTAGCTAGTCAACCTGGAAGACTCTCTCTGGTTTGTACTCTTTTAGAAAATCAACTGCGTAGTTTTTAGCTGTTACGAGACGAGGCCGGATATTACCGTCGAGACAAGGTACATTTATACAAAAGCATTTGTTGAAATATGAGTAGAAAATAAAATTGAATCAAAATGAGGAAGTAGATAAAATTGAATTGCTGTAATATGATTGTAAAAAGCAAAAATCCAATTTTACTTTTAATAATTCACTTTTTTCCAATTTCGTTTTTACATTCAACGAAAACGAAGCAAGTAATGGCTGATTGTCAACCTAATTATGTACGTCATTAACATCAATCAGCAAAAAAATCGTGTCTGAATCTATATGCAGAATGAGAATGAGAATGTCAAACTATCGAAACATAATAAACGCGTATGTCATCTTAAAAATGTTTGGGAATAATAAGCTCCAAGATCAACTTGGATGCCATTAAATAATTAGCATGTTTTAAAAACGCTTTTTATTAAACTACGCCCAATAGTATGTTTCGTATACATTATTATCTTAAAAATTATGCACGAGACTTTGTTGTTAATGAGGTAAAAATTGAAAAACAGAATAAAAATCTAATTTTAAAACTCAATAATGTTCAAAGAAAATTGAGTGGATGCAGTTGGAGCAAGCAACCTGAAAATGGAGTGAAAAGACGGAGGAGAAAGAAGTTGCTTCCGTACCGGTAGAAACTAGAAAGACGGAAATAGTGATCGATTGTAATTTGATAAACTTGTTTGCTACAAACTTGTCGAGATCAAAACATCTCATATGAACGAACATATTAATAACATGTTGCAAAATCTAGATTGATAGCAAGTTGGAAGACAAATTTCTGATGTATTTTCAATTCAATCAAAAATTAATATTTTAAAATGATACTTCTCTTCAATAACAAAGCAAGCATTGGGCCTAATACGTGTCTGAAGGCAAATGAGTGAGTGAATGAGGAGTTTGACTTTAGTAAACATCAATTCAAAATAGATCAAAACTAATTACTACATTTTTATTTGTGATTGATCATGGTTTTCTTTTCATTATTATTATTGTAAAAGTTTTTGTAATTGTATTTATTAAACAAGGTAATATTCTTGGAACGGTTGTTATACTACTTCTACAAATTTTTATTATCCTTTTCCCCTTTTGTATAGACCAAGTCACATAGTTTCTCCCCTATACTGCTATTTTCTCTTACGAATTTATGGCAAGAAAAGGATAAAAGTTTTTTTCTTATGTGAACGAAGGAAAAAGTGAAGTCAGCCAGTTCTAGAACGTTCAAGTAGAAACGTGTGCATTAAATATTGCACTGACTCACTCTCAAAGAAAGTTTGGCGGAAGCCAAAAAGAGTGAAACATGCAGGTCTAAACCATTAGTACTTTTTGGTCTTTCATTGGTTTCATTGGCAAGTGTGTTTTTACTCAATATAAAATTGAAGAAAAGAATGGGGAGAAAACTTGGAAATTTTCACCCCCACCTCCATTTTCATTTCTATCCCTGTTTGCTTTTTTCCTGCTGCACTGCACATTTCCCCCTTTTCCCAAAATAATATTTCTCCCTTGCAACTTTTCCACTTTTGTGAGGAAAGTAAGGTAGGCAAACTTCCTGCTCTTTCCCTTTTATATTTTCTAGTGCTTCTGCAACAACCTAAAATCCCTACCGACTATAAGAAAAGTCTGAATAACTTTATTGCATTCTTTTTAATAAGTAATACAGAGAAAATGTAAGCTTATGCTGAATACTTGTATGGTTTTTATGGCAACAAAATAAAAGAACGGAAAAGAAGGGTGGCTACGCTAGGGGATTTTTTTGTGCATTTCGTACTAGTCCTTTGCAAACGTGCGTTTTACTATAACTCCTAAAATCCTAGGTTTAAAATGATAGAAAATATGTACCTAACTGGAGAAGGATAATGCAAGGGAAAAAACAAATGGCAGAAGTAAAAACAAAAGAGGGGTTTGTTTCTTAACTTATTTTGCTTCTATTCACTCATTCTTTTCTGCATTTTAATCCTGTCATGTCGCCATATTCTCCGCAAGATACGGCAAAGATTTTTATAAAATGCAATATTTCTAATGCTTAAGCACTTTAACATGCAAAATATTTTAAAGACTTTAAAATAATCCATAAAATGTCATATGCCGATAATAAACCTTCAAAAACTCAGAGCAAACCCATTTAAAAGGGAACATGCAAGCTTTTTTAAAACTTGCCATTGCACATTTTCCCTTGAAGCTGTGTGCTATTATTAGTGAAAATGCAACTTGGCATTAGTAAATAGTATGAAAAAAATGCATTTGTTCACGTGTCTTTGCGCACACACTGGAACGTAACAGAGATGCTCAACAAAATCCAATTTGTGTGAATATGAGACAATTTACTATAAAGGAAATGGTATTCCCAATCCCAACTATTTTTCCCTTTTCCCATTTTTTCCTCCCTTTTCTTTCCACATGCCATTTTCATAGCAGAAAATATTTTTTGTACTTTTTTGGAACGGATGGATGATGGGGTAGTTGCTGTGGCAGCAATTCTCAATGTGCAAGTAAAAATGGTTGCTGAAGTTGCCGTAGCAAAGAATACGGAGTGAGAGGGGTCGCGGTCGGTCGGTCGCTCTCCTCAACCAATTCCCTTCTTCCCTTTTTTAACAACAACAACAACCATATTACAGAAAATCGTACTATTTCTTTTGTTGGTTATTGCAGAGACCTCTTATATTATACTAGAGTTTACAATATCAGCCGCTCCCCTTCTCCGTTTTCCCTTTGAATGCACAGCACCACCATCATCATCCTCCAACTTTTCTTATATAATAATATTATCTAGTATTTTATATATATGCAGTTTTTAACCATCATTATTGCAAGCAATGCAATGTTTCTTCCCTTTTTCTTCTGAAACATCACATCTCTCCTTCTTTCTCTCTATTGCCCGTACTCACGCACAAAAATATACGCATTAACATTGACTCTACTGCCTTATACGGGAAGTTGCTTTGTAGAGCAGCTAAAAACTTGTGCTAAAGCTCGGGATAGATACGCTTAATAACGCGTAATACAAGAGAAAAGTAAAAAATGAACACGCAATACGTGCGTATATTTATATAGCTTGTATTATTATTTTAAATCATCAATGTCAATGCCATGTTTTTATGCACATTTAAATCCAGTAAATACTAGAAGAATACAGAAAGTGATTAAAGATTGCAATTTAAAATCTACTTACCCGTTAACAAACATGATGAAGTAGCTTTTTTCCTGTCATGGAAGGAAATCGTTTCTCTTCTTAACTTTTCTTCAAGTGTTTCACAATTCTTTATTTAATTCACTGATTCTAAACATAGTTAACTAAAGTCATATCAGTCCAGTTAACTACACAGCTACAGTTTTCTTTATAAAATTATAAAATTTTTGCGATAGAAAAGCGTAAAAAATGTCTAGTCCTTCCTCAAACGCAGCAGCTTCTACACTGTAAGGTTACTGAGAGAAGCAACAGAGTTCATAAAAAATTTCCCGTTGTATAAAAACCGAATGTTAGTTTGACACATAAAATGGCAGAAAAGAAATTACACGAAATGCGGAGTCGTCGTACGGAAGACACTTTCCATAGTCACATAGCAAAAAAAATCTATCGTGTCAACGTAGATAACCGATAAAGAAATTATGCAAATTTTTCTTCTGAAACGTCAATACAATGACTTATCTCACACACAACCAACTGCAAATCTTTTCTGCAAAACTTTAAAAAATTGCCGAATGTTCCGTCAAAAAGTGATTTGCCTATTCTAAAAAATTATTGCAGATGCCAAACAACACTTTTCACTCACTCTCACGCTCGCTCTCTCGTTCACTCGCCACCACACACAGACCCTGCTGAAGTCGAACCGTTTAGGTTGGAAGACGGAATGCAAGTGTTGTTCTGTTTACGAAAAGTTGCAAGCTCCAGTAGTAGAGTAGTAGAAAAAGCAGAAAAAAAAGCGAGAAAGAAGAAGCAGCGCAAACCCCAACCCAACCAACAACCTAGCTTTAGCAATGGCAATAATAGCCTGACTTTATCCACTATCCTTACCATCATCATCAAAGTTATAGCAACTATCACCTCACTTCACCATCACCTTCTTTTCTCCATCTCTCCTTTAAAATCCAGCAGAGAAAAAACCTATAAATGTAATCTTTGTTATAAATATCTGCAGTATTTTTTTACTAATATTTTCTCTCATCTCTCACATTTTAATTATAAGATATTCTGCAATCAACAGAAAAATCATGTGCCAATTCATGTAATTTTCAAAAATCGTTGCAATTATTGTAAAGCTTCAGCGTAAAGAAACATTGTGCGTGTTTATTTGGTATGCGATTCATTTCTAAATCATTTAATAAACATTTAATTTAAAAATTGCATTCTTACCAAGCAACGCCATGGATCTCGCCGCTGTTACGGCGTATCTCGTTTTAAGCAATGTTCAGTTACTAAATAGGAGGGAATGAGAAAGAAATGAGGTATAATCTTGGGAAAAGGCTGAACGTATGGTTTTTGATGTGGATAAAGGAAGCATTAATTTTATAAATAGGTTGTTCAATTGATACTATTTAAAATACTCATTGCATTAAATATAGGTTCCCTATCTGGCCTATCTTGGATATTATCTTTTATTCATTCTGATGAATGTCACGAATCATCACGATGCACTATTAACAGCAGCGCAGTATTATTTGTATGCTGGATAACTATGATTATAGTATTAATTCATCATTTAGTAATTTACTTTGAAGCACTTTTGATTTGGCCTGTTTATGATTAATGTGGTCAAGATATTATGAAGAAAACGTTGGCCATGACGGTTACTAATGTTTAAAACAATTGGATTGCCCGTCCAGAGAAATGAAATAGGGCATTAAGTATGAAGATTTGAGATTGCGATGAATATTAAACGAAATGAGAAGTTTTGTAGAGGTGGTAAGTTTTTAATGAAAGGGAAAATGTGTGGGTTAGCATACTTTTTGAAAACTCTCATTGGCTTGCCTTTATTTTTTATAATAGTGACCTGTTTTATTGGCAAGATGAGGGAGTAAATCCTGTTTTTTAAATGACTCACATTACAAGGTCTAACTCTTATTTGAACTTATATACGAAAGTAATATAACGATGAGGTAATATCGATGTTTAAGAATTTAAGAAAGCTTTTTCATGTGACAACGTCGTGATATGATTTTTCATTTGCAATATTTTACATAAAATCTCTTTATAAATATTTCATACAAAGTTTGTGACGCAGGTGAACAAGCAATTTATTTCTCGATCTAGGAAGTCAAGGAGAAAAGAGCCGAATAACTTGCGATAATATCGTTCTTAATGATAATGATGCTAACACTGTGTTTCAATATTTTCTTCACGTTCAATACATACTATCTTGTTAATTACTCAAAAAAAAGTTTCGCTTTCATCGCATGAGTTATAATATTAGCATGCGACGATGAAATACAGAGCGATAACCTAGTATGCAAAAACATTTCTAAAGTTACAAAATCCACCTTTCATTTAAGAAGCAACCTGTGAAACATGCAGCGATATAATAGCGTAATGATATGTGAAATACTTTTTTTGGTATATCTTTGAATCTGCAAAATGCTAATGAGATTATGTTTTTTTTCAAGAACTGTGGATTGGCCAAATAAAGAAACGGAATATTATGTTTTATCTTTGATGATAAAGTATAGAGGTTTCTTAAATTTGCATTATTGAAAAAAATCAAATGTATTATGAAAGAAGTTTTCTTTGGTTTAAAAATCTACTAAAAAATTAAAACTTTCTAATAAAAGTGACCATGCAACAAGCGCCACCGCGGCCATGTTTGCCAAAAGCATTTTCGCTGAATACTTCCCTTATTCCCTCAGCACACATTGGTCTGGTTCATAATAATGATGTCATGATGATCATCATCCCCTTACCTCCCAAACAGAAAACACAAGTGTATAAAAGCGTTTCATTTGTATATATAGCCGCGTAACTTTGTTGTATTGGCAATGTAGCGTTTTGTAAAACAGCTTCATTGGTAAGGCATTCGCATTCATGTAATCTTTGACCAACCCTTTTTGCAACTTTTTGTTAACAGATGCAATTTGCGAATAGTCATTGTACTATAAATATACACCCACATGATTTGCCAAAGCAAATCAGAAACTTCTGCCATTTTCACTAAAAAAGTGCAAACATGGCCGTAATAAAACCTGGCTTACACTCAATTTTCACTGTAACCTGAAGCAAAAGAATTGTTGTATGAATTTATAGCAAATTGAAGAGCTAGAAACGTTAATTGGTCATATTAATTCGTTTATTTAGATAATAAGTGCTGGTTTACAAATTTTAACAATTTTTTAAAATTATTTTGAATATATTTGTGTGTATATTTTACAAACGTTGTAGAAATTCTTGAATTTGTTTTGAAATTTTCCTAAAATTATATAAATTGTAAACATATGCCCTTGATAAATGCGTAGCGTGTTGTTGGTTTATTTGGTGTCCGTGTTGAATATTTACAAAACGACGCTTACTTCGCATACCAACATAAAATAAAAATCAAGGTCATTTTTGCATCGCTTTATTATTATATCCAATTGTGTTAGAGCCTAGAAAAGGGTTGAGAAGGAAGTTTGGTGGTTTGACTTGCATTAAATCAAGAATAAAGCAAGGAATATAATAAGATGGTTGATGATTATGATGATGATGGTGCGTTGTTATTAAAATACAAGTAAAGAATATTTTTTCATCCTCATCATCGTCTCTCACGATTATCTTCATAAGTAAAAGGTTTTGACACAACTTTATGCGTTTGAGAAGGTGCATTTCATTATCAAATTGAATAGGGACTGGAGGGATAGAGTGAGACCTTGAAAATGAAGATAATGATGGTGCATATAAACAGATAAAAACGCAATGTATTGTAGATATATATTCGTACTCTGTGGATATATATATGCATATATACATGCAGAAGAACAGCAGAGGAACGTAGCTTTTTTTAAAAAAAGAAAGGTGATGCTGGAAAATAAAACCTTTACAAGATAGTCGTTGAGGAGGATGATGATGGTGGTAAAAATCATAGTTTGTAGGATGATGTCACGAAAAGTTTTTAAACTGTTTTCCCCAACAGTTAAAAAGTAGGTAACAGCTTTTTCCCAACCTTTTTCTACCTTTTCTATACATGCGTGATGTACTTAAACGAGAAAAAAGGGGTAAGGGTACTGCAACTGCATGTTTTAATGCAGTTTTTTGAAAAAGGAATGCATCAGGATTATGATGATGAAGCAGGCGATGAGGTAGCAAAAAATACGTTGTTTTCGCGTAGTTGCTTTGGCTTAAGAAAATCCTAGCTTTGCTCACTTTCTCACTCCATTTTTTATTATTATCCTCATTGCGTTGTAGAAAATACAATGTTTTCCTTGTGCATTAAAAAGTTTTAAACCCCTTTCTACATAAGTTATTCCAAAGCCGTTCGTTATTATGCTTCAATCCTCAAAAGGTTTACTTATTATCATAATACTAAGTTTTTTGCCCAATTTTTACACAAAATTTTGTCAAATACTGCTTCAATCTAATGTATTTTGTAAGATAAACCCTGTGATAAGATCGCATTGCAAACTTTGCCCTTTCTATATAAAGTATCACAAAATACTCTAAATATAACATCACTATTAGCAGATTACGATATTACTTAAAACGAGAGGATAACGATTCAAACATTAATTCTAAAATGCATACAATATTAATAGTGGGGACAATGGCATTGATTCTTTCACTAAACCTTGGCAGATTCAGTCAAAATGTGATTTTATTTGCTGACTATGTGAACTTCCAGGAATGAAATGGCTGCAAATGTAGATAGGTTTTTCATTCATATCACATTTAAGCCGTGAAAAGTACACAAAGAATCCGTTTGTTAGAAACTGCAATGAATTGCCTCTACTACAACCAATTCGTTAAAATATTATGACCTGCAAAACATTCTGCATTTTCCCTTCAAAAATTATTTCACATTTTACTTCAGGGTAGAAAAATTTTGCTATTGAAATATAAAAGGGATTAGCAGAAGCATTTTCATGATGAGGATGATGACGGTCAGGGCTGAGGACCTGTGAAAAAAGAATACATTCATCGATTTAAAATGAAAAAACTAACCATTCATGCTGTGCCTAATCTCTTAAATTTGAACCGTATTCTTTTTTCAAAAAGGACAAGGACACACATGAGCAAATGTATAGAATAAAAGTGCAGGAAGCATAGTTTGACCTTTTTTTGGGCAAAACAAAATTTTCACGAAAATAAGGTATGGATTTTCAGCCAGGGTTTTTTCACACAGCTTATCTTTCACAAGCTACTGGTACAAGGAAAATCCTATGTCATTTCTAAACGAGGGAAAATATTTGCACTTATTCTTCTTCATTTACATATTCTCTTACAGCAGCTTTTAGAAACTCATTTTCAATTCCTCAAACCTCTATTTAAAATTGTAATGATACATGACAATTGCAAAGGGATTTTTTGCTTAAACATGATTGGTGATTTTTCTACGATAACAATTTAAAAAGGATGAATAGATTACAAATTTTAAGAAATATATGTGTATATTACAAATTCTGGTTTCGCCTTTTCATTTTCTTAATTGCACACATTTCTCGCATACAAATAAATCATTTCATATGTACAATGCTGTATATTTTTAACATTTTCTACACAAGCCTCAACTGCATTTTACTCAATTCCTGCAAGTGAATATTATATTCGCATTGACTGTGTGTGTAGCGCATTGCATGAAATCGTTATGAAACCAGATGTTATTTAAGTATAAATGTTAACATGTAAAAATGAAAATGTTGACGGATGAGAAAATATAACTTTGTATCAATATGATGATGATAGCAAAACAAGCTCACTGTCAATGTCAGCAAAATTTAATAACATTGTACATACGTGACACTAGCTGACCTTTGAAAACAACTTTGAAGAGAGAGAGAGATGATATCAAAATTTTGATTATACAAGACAATGATGCTCCCCAGTGAGTTTCCAACTCTGGATAAAGTTAAAATTCTTATATTCTGCATTATGTTTGTATAATTAAGATTTCTTTTATTCGTACAAAGACAATGATAAATATTTACGATGAAAAATGTTGAAAACAACATATTCGTTTTATTTTTAATGAAATCGCATGAGTGATAGAACTTTCTATATTGCTGTTACTACTGACAT
Source organism: Lepidocyrtus fimetarius (assembly GCA_036507315.1). Lineage (NCBI taxonomy): Eukaryota > Metazoa > Arthropoda > Collembola > Entomobryomorpha > Entomobryidae > Lepidocyrtus > Lepidocyrtus fimetarius. Next base: position 13,364 of record JAANSO010000491.1, read on the forward strand.
CGTTATCATAGTGGAGACTCTTCTCGAGAAAAATATTTTCCAGCAAAACGCCTCAGCTAAATAAGGAGATGAAGCCATATGAAGTGAAAAATAGTGCAAACATGACATAGACACACTTTTTAAGAGAAACTAGTCTCTCTCTGGTTTTCCTCTTTCAATTCCACACAGGAATTTTTTATGCTAAGGCTTCACAGGGAAATAGAACAAGTAAACATATATGCAATGCGTAAAAGAAAAAATGAAAAATATTATTGTAGAATGTTGTGACTCAAGTTGCGTGGTTGCATCATCCCCAAGATTACTACACCAGCAACAGAAAATCCTGCTTTAAAAGCCGCGTATTGATGTTAGTAGTGATGATGGTGGTGTATTTTTTTGCTACACACACTCAAAAACTAAACCAGGAGAGAAGCTGAGAAGGTTTTTTACAAAAAATGCGTCAAGGTCTGGTTTTGTTTGTGCAGATAGATTATGCGTATTATGCATCGAATTCATCCAGCAAACAGGAGAAGCTCGGGGAACATGCTAGTTCTTTCTCTCTTACGCATTTCTCCCAACAGGATCGTAAACGATCTTTGAAATAGTCTTTAAATTTACCCTTCATTTTCTTTGGATGAAATTGGTGAAGCAAAATTGAGATTTTTTGAAGAATTTTCTTGCACACAATCCGTTTTCTATAAAAAATCTTAAAACTTGTAGATTAGCTGGAAGGCACTTATAACAACATTTCTGCTTTTTTCATTGCTTCAAGTATGAGAAAGTAAGAGGGACAAGGAAAAGGGTTGTGTTAGTTGCGTATTAAAAAAGTGAATTTTACTCATCAGAGTTTAGCTTGAGAGTTACAAAGTAAGCAAAACCAAAGAGCAAAGAAGGGGAGAGAGAAAAAGAATGCGTAAGAAGGGAAATTTGTCTTAAGAAAATATAGGTATTTTTATTTTCATACGATAAAATGCAATCTCCCATTTTGATACACACTATAGTATACGTACCTTGCTGCATTTTCTTCGCTTCTTTTTTTAACTGCAATAGGATGCAAGAACAAGAAACAAGTTAAGAAAGGAGAGGGGGAGAAAAAACTTGAAATGGGACAAAGCTGGAACAAGTATGATTTTTAAAGTTAGAAAAATCATCTTCATTCTCATCAAGATTCTTTTCTGCTGTAGCAAAGCTGTTGATGATTATGATGATGATCTTGACATTATACTCACGTAGAATATATAAAAATGAGCGTTATCCTTTTTTAAGTGTATTCCAAGCTTTACTAAAGAAGAAGCCTTATCAAAAGTTATATAATCTCAGCAACTCCTTATAAAAAAGGTTTTTAATATTAAAAGTCAAAGCATGCAAAGTTTTTTAAAGATTTAGAACCTTGTCCATGGATTTAAGTGGGGAGGCTTGCATAATGTAAAGTTGCATACCACCACCATATCGAAAAAGAACCACCCTATCATTATTCCAGTGTCTATATCTCCTTTTCTAAAATAATTCTCTCCCTCTTTTATTTTCCACGTTTGCCAAAGCGAGAGAGCAAGTTCTATAACTGTTGTGGTAAGTCAAGTCAGCCAATTCAACAAAAAATCCACTGCTTACCTCAACCCTTTTTATTTACAGGCGTATGTAATGTGCGTAATATGCGTGTGTGTGCTTTCCTTTTTAAAAAAACTGATTTTAGCAGAGTGAGTCAATGTGGGGATTTATATATGGGTATACGTTTTAAAAACAGAGTCCACAACAGCAAAGGAGGTTTGTGTGGGATTGGGAATATGCTGCTAAATACTGGCTTTTGCCAAGTTGGAAATTTTGTTTTGAGAAGTTTGATCGTTGTTGCTCAATCTGCTCCTCCAACTTATTTTCAATGTTAATGATAATCATTGTGCTATGATTGTGCGTGAGTTCTCTCATGATATTGCTGATCGAGGTGGCAATGATGACGAGGCAATGTAAAATGTACCAAAAATATTTATAGTACAACATTTATTTCATGGAGCCACGTCAAATCTTATTCTTATGAAATTGAGTGACTAAAGATCTTTACAAATCCCGTTTGATTTCAATGTATTAAGAATATTCAAGAAATAATTCAAAGATACGGTTGGAGGAGAATTATTGATTTATAATACTTTATTAAACACTTAGCATTTAATTAAATTGTTACCTAGTTTTCTGTTTTATATTAAAATATCCTTTTTGTTAAATAATTAATTAGCGGATATTTAGTTTACAACTTGAAAATATTTTAGCCTGACGCTTTAAAAAATTATTTAGTTATGAAATGATACTAATTGTATTGCCCTTAGATAAATATCCGTACTTAACAAAATACAATGCAAATGTAGTTAGTTAGTAGATGTGCATTACACTGACCGCTGATAAAGTAACGTTTGAAGTAAAAGCAGCGGGATCTGGTGGGATTTGCTAAAAGGAAGGATAACAAACTGGAAACTGGAACCCTCACCCTAGTTCGTTATATTTTGATTAGAGGAAGTAAGCGTTGAGTTGACTTTCTGGAAATAAAAGCTTGAAGTGAACAAAGAGATTTTACAAAAGCACAGAACAGAAATGAAATAGTTCCTTACATCGTTCATGGATGGCTTCCAGAAGCACTCTTTTTGAGTATGACGAAGAAGGTATACAGAAAGACCCAGAAAGTACTTTTCATATTATATGCCCATTAAAGTTTCTTCAATTGTAGAAAATAAAGCAGTTGATGTATGAATATCATTCAAACCCAACAACAAACAATTTCTTTAATAATTTTATTGTTTACAATTAATTTTATATTTACAATAATAGAACCTTTAAGAATCTCTCCTTTTCATTTATGTGTTGCAACAAGGATTATATACAATTTACTTTACTATTAATTCCAGTGCCGAAAAACATTTGTCTTCCATAATACATTAGCTTAATGTAAAAAATACGTACACAGCAATAATACACATTGCAATTAATTGAATTAATTACCCTTACCAGAAATATTACCGAATACTATTCAGGAGTACCGCAGGTAAAACAACAATGAATACTTTTCTGTTGAAAATAATTATTGCTGTGTCATACGTATGAAAATTAAAATAATGTGTTTAAATTCTATACATAATGTGACATTTAAATGATTTGATTGAGAGTTAAATATTACAGAAAAAATACAGATTTAAATACTCAGTACAAACACACAATTACTTAGTTTCTAACGTTTTTATCTTATTATTATGAATGAGCTTTCCTGTAATTTCCATAGCTTTATAAAGTTTTAATTCAGCAAATTATTCTTATAAAATATTCAGTGCAGATAACATTTTTTCAAATCCAGTTCTAAAACAAATTCTACTAACTTTACATTGAGTTTTTCATACATTAATTTATACATTTTTACAGCAGAGTAAAAAGAGAATTCATTCTTTGTGTTAATTGTATTTTCATAGTGCAACAGTTTTAACTAATTTAAATTTATTTCACTTTCCTCCCTTGTTACAATACTTTATGATTTGTGAATAATAACTGAAGTTTTTGAGTGATTGTTTACACCTGTTTAGTTACTTAAATATTGGTTTATTTTGATAATTATTATTGATAGTAGTACCAACACTATTTTGTATTATGTAAGAGTGTAGAATGAATCACAATGCCCTGCATTTCTTTCTACAAGGTAACAATAATAACATGTAAGTTTTGAAAAAGAAAACTTCAATTTAAGGAATCCTTGGCCGCCACCAGTTTGCCTTGTAGTAAGTTTCCTTATGCATTGTGGGGCACCGCTTACCCTGAAAGGAGTAAAAAACGATTAATAAGCAAAGTCCGTCAAGACAAAAAAAACATTTAAAAAATATGAACTCATTCAGAAGGTAAATGAACTACCGGAAAATGTTTTCTTTAAAATGCAATATGCAATTGCATTTTTTAAAACATATTTATCCTAATTCTAACTTTGTATATATTTGCTTCTTAAAAACCTGGTTTTCTGCAAGGTTGAAGAAAAACACATTGTTTAGGGAAAATAACCTTAAACCCTGAGAAAGTAATTCGATTTTACGAGATGGTTACGGTTAGACACAAATTCTTAAATCTTATACTCTTCCCTATTTTCTCAAATGGAAGCGTAATGAAAAAGTTGTCTTAAAAGGGAAAGATTATTTGTTTGGAATGTGCCTGCTATAAAAGTAGAGTGGGTAGTGGTCACTGTGCATTACCCCATGAAGCAGAGAGATGGAATGGAAAGTGTTTGTCGGGTTAAATGAACAATGTAAAAAGAAAAACTAAACTTTGCTATAACAGTTCTAGAAAAGCACAGTTTACAATAACGACTGTTTTCTACGTTCAAACAACTTGCCAATCCGTCTAACTTCTTGTTCATTATAAGCAAAGCCGTGTTAACAAAGTTGTGTAGAAGAGTTTTTTACAAAAATGAATCCTGAAGAAGACATAGGAAGGAAGGCAAACAGTGTTTGACCAGTAGAACGGTGTATACACAACAAAAAATAATCATTGAAATCGGAAGTGATCAGGAATGACTCCCTAGAGGGACTCTGCAGTAGGAAGAATGCAATTCAGTAAAGAAAAGCTTTGGAATCGAATACTCCCAAAAGTGTCCTCATATTAGTTAGAACTAAGGATCTAAATGAGACCAAGGTTTTGTTACTTCCAACAATCCCAATTTTTTTGGAGTGTGGGAGGCAATGCACGCTTGTTTATTTTCATCATCTCTCTTTACCCCAGTGTTTTGCTATCGTAAATAAAATAAATGCATTTCCTTGTTTTAGAGAGGAGAAAAATATAAAACGTTAAATCTTTCAAACTATGATGGAAACATACAAGCATACAGTATTTTAAAATATAATTTTGTACGAGACTGGAGGAGAGAGGAGGATTATTACGCAGCCCATCCCAAGAAATAAAAACAAGAGGGAATGAATAGAGTGCCTTCTTAATAGGTAAAGATGAGCTTTTTCCATTCCATTGCAATTTACAGCGTTATGCCTTTCTCTGTTCCACGAACAAAAACGGACATTGATGCAGCTTTAAAAATAAATCGTTGCTTGTTTTCTTTTTTCCCGACTATCTGTAAGAGGAAATGAATTCAAAGTGGTTCAAACAATACAGAAAGAAAGAAAATGTTTCGACGAAAGAAGAAAGAGCCCATTTCGTATTTTTCTTACCTTGTTTCTTTTATGAGGAAATGGTCTTGAAATAAGAAAAGAGCTATTTTGAAAGCTAAAGGCATCAGCCATTTTTATTGAGACTATTCTTGTATGTCTTTCGATTAAGGAGAATTTATCTCCGCGGGGGGCCTCTAAAAAAGAAAACTATCTTGAGTAGTACTTTCTCTCATTTTCCTTCATCCCTTTGAAAGAGTACACAGGGAGAAAAAAGGACCTTTCCCCTCTTCCTGTCACCAGTCAACGTACAAACAACAAGCACGTATTAAATGTAATCTTTAGCAGTAGACCATTCCAATGTGGTCAACCTCAAAGATCAAATATATGTTTTTATATAAAGACAATGCTACCATTTGTATTTTACTTTTGAAGAAATCGCAATAATATGTACATTTCCACTCTCCTCGTGCTTCCTTACATTTTCATCTCCTTCTTGTAAAAGCTAAAATGACTTTCCAGTACTCTGCACTAGAAATACAGGTAAACGAAAACTTTCATTTTGGTTCTCACGTAAAGAAATTGAAATGGGTAAAGGGAGACTGAGGTAAAACGTAAGTGATAGCCATTTAATATTTATTAGAGAGGTCAGCATAACTTCCAGATAATCCTGTAATACAATCCCGTTTTCAAAAAAATCTTGTGAATAGAGAATCTTTTATACTATTTTATTTCACTCTTTTTTATTCTATTCACCCGATCTTGTTTTGCACTCTTTTTTGTAGTCTTTCTCATATTTCTTGTGAAACGCCTTAATTAAAAGAGGTGAATTTAGTTTGAAGTAATCTACAACGTCATTGAGGGAAAAATATGGTGGAAAAAGTGGAGATGAATAGAGAAATTGTGTTATCGGAGCAGAAAAAAGAAATGGAAGTCTGTAGTACATTTTGTTCTTTTATTCCATGCTTTTAAATAGTAAAAGTTTATCTCCCATCTTTATTCTTACCTGAGCTTGAGGGAAATTTATGTTTGTCCTCACTGTTCTGTGGTGTATAGCTTGACTTGGCCGTACGTTCATTATATTAGTTTTTGGCTGCTCCGAATTGATCCCTTGTTTTAATTGGCGCCAAGCATGAATCTAGAATAATTACAGGGAAAGGAAAGAGAATAGAGTTAAAAAAAAGTAAATTAAAGAAATAAAAATGCCTCGTTCTAGTTGTAATGGTCATTCATTTAATTAGAAAGCTAGAAAAAGTGAAAAACAGGGGCAATGCTTTTTTCTTTGAAGAGGAACAACTACGCACAAATCAATAGGTATGGGAAAGGGGGATTTATCTGTTTGTCTTATCTTACTGTACCATTTGCTTATTTAAATAAACAGGTTTGTTTAGTATGACCCATGTGACGGTTTCCCAGCATCCTGGATGCGTTGTTGACCCCTCGTAGGTCATATAATAGTCAGTCTCAGGGAGCAAACCGTGAAGAAGCAGTGTCTTTACAGGGGCTGATTGATCTGTTGGGAAAGAAGGAAAATAATATTCAAATTTAATACTAAAGAAATAGAATTTAGTGTAATATCCGGAAAAGTTTCAAGTGCGTTTTTAACTTTAAAAACAGTGCTTTGATACTCCTAACAGCAACGATGATGGTAATAGATACAGAGGACATGGTTATGAGAGAAAACATGCTGCTCTCTGCACTTTTTTATCATCATCCCCCCATCTCAAATCTTTGTTAAACTGATGTAGCATGTCAGGCCAAGCCATGCCGGGGCAGGGTACGACAAGCTAGGCCAAACTTTGTACAAATATACTGTGGATGGTGATAGGCAAAAGTTAACTTTTCCATGAAAAATCCTGTTTTACCAGGCGACAAAAACGTGTCTTAAAAGTTTTTTTTGAAGTGGTTTTAGAGAAAAGGAAAGGTCATTCACATTCTATTATGTATGTCTAATTTAAAAATGCTGCTGAAAAGAAAGTAGAATTTGCATTGATTGATCGTGATGCCAAGGGAAAGTTATAAAAGACTTACAGATGTTGTGTATGCATTAAAAAAACTATTTTATATTGACCAGTGACGATGACAAATTTTTTAAGCGACTCAAAAAAAACTTTTATGCAAGGAGATAGACCTAACACCTCTTTCTCTTCTGCCGTCCAGACAAAACCTTGAGTTTACACAATTGCTGCTGGCTTCATCACTTTCAGTCAACTGGTTAAGACAGGGAAAACTTTGTTTTGATTACGGAGAATAGTTATCCTTTTAAACCATTAGCTGATTAGTTGAAGAGAGTGGAGTTTACTTGATATATTGGCCTTTTTTCATTCATTCAAGTCACTCATTCATAAGAAAGTTTTAGTCCCTTGCAAAATATCAATAATAGTAATGGGATAATGTATGCACTTGCAGCACTGCTTTCCTCGAAAAAGCGGAAGGAAACGTTTTAGATGGGGTTGTTGTTCCTGTTTTCTGCGTAGAGTTTCCTGAACCCCTTTTATAGTGTAAAGTAAAACGGAACCGTTCAACTTGTCACCATTCATTTATGCTTTTATTGATTATTGCAGACTTGAAAATAGCAACAGTATCTAGAGCTCTTACTACTTAAAAGACTGCTCTGGGCAATTACAAGATGAATGCTTTTACACCACGGCAGGGATCGCCCTTGATAGTTAAAGTGGGTAAAATGCAGTTGCATAAAATGTAACTGCTGCAGAGCTGTTTTAACAAGTTTTAAATAAATTGTTTATGATATAAAACTTTTGATAATAACTGTGTGTTATGATATAATTTTAACTAATTCTAAAAGCTATTGCTAATCATTCAAGACTCGAGTTGAAAATAGCTTGTGCTGTAGATAACTAGAATCTGTTTTCCCCATCATAAGCAATATCATATCGTCATAAAATCATCATGTTTATAATCAGTAGACCGACTACTTATCCAAATGGAATGGGCTGTCACTATCAATCATAATTACTTGTCAGTCAAGATCAGTGTGACAAGACATTTACTTGGAAACCCCCTTTGAACCGCTCTTCTCTCCTGTTTTGAGTAGCTTGAATCCGCCACCTAGTCACTTACTCCAACCCCTTCTCAACGTGTAGCATGTGAACTTCTCTATCTTTTAGAATAATGAATGAAAATGGACAGTGATAACTTTCACTCCGTTCAATTTTGATAAGGATAAACAAACGGACTTTTAAAAATCAAGCGCGTTCCTGATTTTAAAGTATAATATGTAAGAGTTTAAATATTTTTTGCTGTTTAATTACGAAATAAGATTTAAAATTGGATTTATTGATAGCCACAAAATTTTGTTCTTTGAACAGCACATTATAAACGCGAAACAAGGAATAAGCTTACTCCAGCAAAAAATCATATCAACTGATGTGGGTTGTCTTGTATATTTTTCTTGAAATGTTGAAAAAATTAAAACTTGTGGCAAATAGCAGCTTTATTAAACTGCTTAGTCCTTTCCAGTTGGAGGAAGACATGTGGGATACTATTATTATTGTGTGTACTACATATGTATAACTAAAGGAGGAGACAATATCAAGAATGACACACTTGACTGAGCAATCACTTTTTGCTTTTCCCAAAAAAAATTTGGCTGACAAGTTCGCCGGAACACGGACTGAATTCACAATTTCATTATATTTATGGATACTGAGGAATGGGCACACGCGCTTACACACATGTTTGAAAATTTTTAGATGTAGAATATGACGATGATTATGATGACTTATGTTTTGGTCTTCACTTTCAGCCATATCTGTTCAAACGAAAGATAAGTTTATTTTTGCAAGATAGGAAAGAAAATCCAAACGTCCCATGTGTATTTCCAGAAACGTGATAATTCCCTAACAAAAAATTATCAAAAATGAGCTCATCGTTTTATCACGTTAGTTTCTTTTCAAAATTGTATTAACATTTTTTGCTCGATTTTATTTAATACATTCTGGTACATATTCATGTTTAAAAACCAAATCAAAACCGTGACAACGGTATTTGCGGTTAAAATAATCAAAGTAATCAGATAGAAGTCCGTGCAATCTCAGCTAGAAAAAATATTTAAACAAGAGTAACTAAAATGGCATTATTCCGCATGTTTTCACACACTCGGTTCACCCTGCCTCAATCACAAAACCTATGAATAGAGAAGAAAGAGAAAGTTGATATATGTAGGGCTCAGGCAAAACACGGCTATCATCATCCTTCTCATTATGTAGACACGGTTTTTGCAGTAGCTCTAGGGTCACATCATCATCTTCATCTTTCTTCCCATTCCCTGCCCAGTCATCCATCCACTTCTTTCTCTCGTTATAAAACGAGGTTGATTTCTCACAAAAGTTGTCCCGCAAAAACCACCATTGGGAAAGTGTAAAAACAAGTTGTAATGGAAACAGGGGAACGTCGTCGGTAAATGAAGAACAATTTTTTCATGAAAATCCCAAAACTGACAAAAAATTCCCTTGACTCTCACCATGGAAGAATCTAGTTTGATTTAAAAGGGAGAAAAGATAGGTGACGGGAGGAATGCTGCTGACTCATGTGTGTGCGATGATAGCTTCTCACTTTCTCCCTGTTTGATGACGTGAGGAAAAACTGACGACGGCTTCATCTTTTCTTTCGTATGCACTTATATACACGAACAAGCCGCTCTTGTGTTACTTGTGCCCCGAAGACTAAGAATGTTTCCATTATACGCCTTTTCCCCAGCAAAACATTTGTCTTTCTTAACCAGCAAATGTATGAGACAGCACATTACAAATGATTTACCCTGATGATTTCTTAATCCCTTTGCCCATTTTCCTACTTCTTAAACAGCTCTATACAGAAAGAGAGAAAGTAAATGGGAGAATGAAGCTGAAAAAAGTTGAGTAAGTACGCTCATAAACTTTCTCACAAGGTTGATATTTTTTGGGAAATCAACTTATGATTATTTTCTTTGAACACCAAAACAAAAATTTTGTTTATGGTTTTCTAGATATGCTTGCTTTGTGTAGCATTTAATAAATAAAATATTTTTTCTTATCTTGTGGCATTTTAATAGCGAAAAATCTAACCAACTTCTTAAATAAATGTTTTGCTAAATCTTCACTTTAAGCCTACTTTCCCTTAATGCTTTTTAAGATGGTGTATTTTGCAAGAATTGCTTTTTTAATCCTGTGAAACCTTTCTCAAGTCATCGTTATCAAAGCTTAAAGCTGCATTTACATAGAAAAATATGGCGTAATGCAATCGTAAGCCCATCATCGCAAAGTGTACAATATCCAGTACTGCCACCTTACTTACCTCCAAATACGCCGTAACAAACTGAAAATAGTGTAATTGTGCCTTGAAAGTAGCAATTGTACACATTTTATTTACTACAAAAAACTTACTATCATAACTCCAAAAAAGAAAAAAACACGATGATTGAATTATGCAAGAAGTTTCGAAGGAAATTATCTGTAAAATCTGATTACAAATTGTAAGTAGGCTCAGTTACGGTGGCGTTCTTTATTGGAATCACACAAGGAAAATAATCCTTCCAACATTGTCGTATTTATGATGTTAGTAATATTCACTCGTTTTCTGAAAAACACATTTTTTGCTTGCTTCCCTAGTTTTCAACTTTTGCCGATCTTGCACTAAATGTTTGACAGGAGTGAAAAATGTTTAAAAATCAAGGGATTATTTAACAAGACATGTTTACGTGGTAAAGATTTCCCTAAATCAAGTAAAGTGGAGCAGGCTAGAGGAAATAAAAAGATTACTAATAGTAAGCGCTTTTTCATATCTTTAGGGGGAAATATGGGATATTCTGTCAGTTTCCAGGAATTTTAATTTTAAAATGACACGTATTTTTTCCAAGTATGTTTATTTCCTTGGTTTAATAATTTTCTCTATGAATGTATTAAATATTGCTTTGAAATTTATTATAACATGAGACAAGAAGAGTTTTTGTTGTTTATTAAAAAGAAAATTAACTTACTGCGAAATTTAATTTGATTTAAAACACTTGTCAGGATTCTCAGCTCAGAGTTTGGTGGCTTCATCATATCCTCGTCCTGAAAGTTAAAATGACAAAAGCGTTTAATTTCATTTTCTTCAAGTAAGTTTATTCAGAGAGTTGCACGCAGCAATAGCAGCATTTTTGAAGCCAGAAGGAAGTAAAGTAACAGTCAAAGACCAACGTCCTTCTTCAAAGATGATCATCAAAACAATAAAAGCAATTTTATTTCCTCGTTAAGAAAGTTTTTAAAGGAAACCACAAATATCTTCCACGTTTATGATTATTTCAGAGAATTTACCAAAAGTATGCTACTACGCCCTACCATAATAAAATAGGAAGCACTTCAATAATTTTTTGATAAAATCTCTTTTCATCACTATGAAATGGGCATTGAACCAAAGCTCACCTCTGAAGTTAAACTTTCTAATCTATTACAACTTTCGCGATTTTCATGGACTTCATAGTTCAAAGGTTTTCCAATTGCATCTGTAAACAGTTCTACAAAGCGATGGAACTTTGGGTTTGAATGTTGTAGGGAAGTGGATTAGTTTTTAGGGGGAGTTGTGAAAGAACAGTGATCAATATCACCTTTGCGGTTTTAAGCTAGCACCCGATTGTGAATTTGATGAGGAGGAAATAGAAAAATCCAGGAAATGGAAGGGAAATGTTGAGGAAAAGAGCAATAAAACTTCATTTTGGATATGCATAGTAATTTTTTACAACTCTCAAATAATAATCATAATAATAATTGATATTGATAGGATCTTCCTTCATCTTTTATTTTCAATGAATAAAATACAATGCTTACCGATACGCGAATCATGATGGAAATGGCCACCACGCCGTTTGGCTTTTGCTGGGCATCTGACAAATTCGCATAGAGCTCCACATTGAATCCATAAAGTTGCAGCTGGGAAAACAATAAAATTGTATTTGATTTGCATACATATCATAATAAAATCTTCTTCTATCCATACGAATACACCTCCCTGTCCCCACACTCTCCATTTCCATATCCGATGATATTTAATGCTGATTCTCTATTTTCATCTTTCATAGTTGAAAATGATAGGGAAAAGGTCCACTAAAAGAACACATTTATTTCCCCTTCGGTCATAGGCTTCCTCCCATATTTCATGTAAATACTCGTATAAAATCTTTTTCCGTTCAATAAAAAACTTATTATTAATATGGTTATAGTGAAGTGATTATGATCTATCCAGCATTTGCAAGTTTCCCATCGCTTTTTACTTTTTGCTAGAAATCATCCTCAATTCATTGTTATTATTCGGTTTTATTTCAGCTAAAAATACAATAAAAGTTGATTTGTTCTGTTTTATTTTGCAACAGCTGCTCTCAAAGTGCTAAAAAACAAATTCCGGTTATTGAATATCTTCCGTTTATTTATCTCCTTGGGGATTTTAGTTATGATTGAAATTAGGAGAAAATTTACACAAAAATGTAGGAGCTGGAAAAAGGTTATTTTAATACTGAAATTGTGAAAGAGCAAGAAAAATATTAAAAGTAAAACTCAGATATCCCACCATAACATGTACACTGCCATGCTCATTTTTTACTAAACGATGATCAAAAAACTTGTTTGGGGGTTTACCTCTGCGGGGAATGAGATTCCTTGAATAAGGTGCTCTGAACCTATCACGTCTTCTGGGCCGTAGTGAATGTAGAGTTCTTCAAATTGGTACCTGTACATCAACGGCCCCCCGGAGATGTTCACCCGAGCACTTCCCTTGTCCGCTGTGAACACCACTGTTTGACCTGTATTCCTCAAAACACCCGTGGTCTGCAATAAATCAAAATAGCAATGTGATTAACGATATTTTTATATTATAATTGTATTATTTCAAACTCCATTCATAAATATTTGAAATGATTGGCGCGTAGCTTGAATTATTTTTAACCAAGAGGACAGTCATTATTACGCACTTTAAATATAACGTACCATTTCCGTCTGGTTCGTTATAGAGAAGTTTGGATGTTTAACAAATATCAAGAAGTTGTTACCAACTAGAAAGGAAAATAGATAAAAGTGAATGAACTGAATGAACGGAACAAGGTAAACAGAGGAAGGTTAAATTGTTAAAGACATTGTCCTCCTCTTCCTGCTTTTCCCTACTCATAACAAGTAAGGCAATAATAACCTTATTATATAAGTCCAGTTCCAAAAAAAAACCTTAAAAGTTTCTCCGAGTCGGACTTCTATCCCCAGAAACAAGGTAATAATAATATTGTTTGCGTACATTTTATGCATGTGTCCCGCGTGCCTTCCTTTTTTACAGTTTACAATCACTGTGCAAACACACACGCATCACTTGATATACGTCCACCTCAGATCCAATCTTCAAAAAGAAAGTAAAGAATAGCGGGAAATGTGGGGAAGAGAAAAGAAGACCGCAAACAGGAAAATGATGACACGTCTTTTTCTCAATAAGAAAAAAGGGGAAAATTGAAGTCAACTAAGAAAGAAAGATTTTGAACAAGAAATACGATTTTTTACTTCAGTTAAACGCTTCCTTCCTCTTCAGACAAAATCGAGTTTAAAGGTGCAGTTCTTTCACGATTTTAACCTTTCTCCGGTGTGTATAGGTTTTCTTTTTTCTGTAAGTATATACGTATGCACCTATTATTGTTATTTCCTTTTCATTTTTGAACAATATCGTCTCCAAACATATAGCAGTAATAATAGACCACTTTTTATTTCCTGGACTGGTTTTTGTACGAATTCCTTCCTTTGTATGTTTCTTTCTCCCGAAAAATGACAAATAATAGCTGCCTACTTTAAGGATATTTCCAAAGCGAGGCTTCCTTTTCTTCTGAGAATAATATAATGTGCAAGAAAGATTGGGAAGAGGAGAAAGAAAGATAATATTCTTTAAAGTTATGTAAGGACTGGTCATGGTCATCACCACTTCTACAACCGTCATTACCAAGTTATGTTATTTGGCTCAGGTTCAACATTTCTTTGTAGCCTAAACGGACAAAACGAGAGGTCCAATAAACCAATTCCAGCAATCACCTTGATATCGTATATCCAAAATTTGTCATCGACTTTTAAACCAGAAGTACATGTTCTCTCGAAATTGTATTATGAAGTTGTGCAAAAACCCGTTTGCATCACAACAACCCATTTTGTTTCATTTTAAAAAGCAAATAGTAAAAAACAAGTTTGAAGTTATTTTGTTCTTCCCGTCCTCATCATTATCGACGTTGTCACCACCAACATCGTCATCAGAGGATGGTGAATAGGTGCAGAAGAGAGTAAAGAAGATGAGAGAGCGATGATGAGATTGAAGATGATTGTAATTCTAAGAGAGTGCTTTCTCTCCCTTTCTGAAAAGAGAAAGTGATATCACAAATCACGACACAAGATCGTTAAACAATCTCGAACCGTAGCAGTTTGGGTCAGCAATATTACTGGAAAATTTTCCAAGTGCCTGGCTTCAATTATTAGGACGTGATGGTAGGGATACACAAGTTGCTAAATCTCGTTCACACAACGATAGATTCCTCTCTTTTCTCTTCCACTGGCTTCCCTTCTAATCCATTGAATTTTTGGAAGAGTATACACTCCGTAAATCTATCTCACTGTTCAATGCTTTCTTCCTCTTCCTGTGTGTCCCTTATATGCAGAGTTGTGAGGAGTCGTCATCATCAGAACAAAATTGGATTTATCTTTCCACTTGTTCAGCCCTCGTTCACATTTTCCTCTTGATCAGCAATGGCAATATAGTTTATGTGGATTTCTTCAGATCAAGTAATAATAATAATATAAATAAGTTCCGACTTGATTCTGTTGATGCCAAAAATGTTTGAGGATAGTGACGGGGACAGGGAGCCCGAAGATCAGAGAAAGATGGGGAAAGACACATGATTTTTATATACCCTGTTCCATATAATAACTTATTATTAAATTTTCTCTACTTTATGATAAATCTTATTTTATCCCTTCGTATTTTTCTGTAGTAAACACAATTACACGCTGGACCAGACAAAAACGTTTGAGATGTTACAAGAAGGTTGTGTCGTTCAAGAAAATCTACGAGGGAAAGGTAGCAAAAGGGTGGCTTTACTGTTTACAGCCCATTCCTCTCTTTTCTTGCATAACGTGCCCCTTGGCAAACTCATTCTTTTAAGCTGAGAAAAAATTGCAACACAAGCCATCTTTTTTATTATATTACACATCATATTTTAAGTTAAGACGTTATTACTTGGGTTGTGTGAAGATGACAAAAATGATTTGAAGAGTAGTTTAGCGAGGACACATTCCATCTCTTTATATCAAAGGGTTACAAGATTCTACCCTTCATTATTTATTCTTTTTTTCCTGTCATCACTTTCCACACAGTGTGGAAATATAAAAGGGAGACAAAGGCTCGGTATAAAGCAAACAATATTTTTTCTTGTAATTTTGTTGTTCTTGTTGTTCACGCATTCAGGATGAGTTCAAGGAAAACTCAGTTAAATTCATATCACGTATTTCGTAAACGAGATGAGTAGGGGACAAAGCCAACAAGAAAATTCCTTTTTTTATTATTGAATTCCTCTCTCATTCCAACTTCCTCTCTCCATCATGGTCCCAACTTGAAAACTGCTATTTGCGACAATAATGACAACAATCATTATTCTCTCTCTAGCAATATGGCTTCCCATAACGATCGTATTAAAGTAAGCCTTTAAAGGAGGTGATAATGATTAGATGAAAGTGGATGTCTCGTCGTACTCATCAACGCAACGGCCACGAGATGCATTTGTGCTACCAAAACCATCTTTTTCCATAAGGAAAAACCGAAACAAAATGTTTCAACAGTTCTTTAAAAGGAAACGCAAAGATGGAAAACCGGGCATTATCAACAGCTAAAACGTCACCAAAAAAGACCTGTAGGAGAAAGTGCACATTTTATTTTGTTATTTCTTTGTTCTCTAAAATAAAACTAACTAAATAGCAGTTGTAAAAACCCCTAGAGAAAGCAAAGTCCCGGGGAAAGTGTGAAAAGGCTAAAGATGAGCAAATGCTTAGCATGAGTCCCAAGGGACATTTTGCCTTTTTACTGTTGTTTTTCTCTGGCTGTAAAAGTGATGATGGCTGAAATAAAAAAGAAGAAACGTTGAGAATATACAGAGGGTGCAAAAAGGGGCATCATCATAATCATCAGAAAACAACAAGAAAACAAGTCTTTTTGACATATTTTTCCCGTCTTCTAAGGAGAAGCTCGTACAAAAGGGGTTGGATGGCATATTGTAAATAGTGTGAGAACGCAGGTGGAAGTAGGAGCGAAAACGTCCTGAGAATCCACATTATGAGGTTATGTTCCACTAACCAGTTTTTATTTGTAAAGAAAGAATAAAACCGACATGATTGTGACACGTCGTTTGGTTTACGAATATAGTTGCGGTGGTTGGGAAGAGAAAAGAAGCTTTCTTCCTTACTTTTGTTTAGCGAACCTTGACTGACGGCGGCATTTTCCTGTTTGGAAAAAGTAAGGTGAAAAATTTTCAAGAAAGGGGACATAGTGCAAATGTTAGAAAAATAAGTATTGGAATTCTTTCTCCTTCCTCGTTTTAAATGCTTTGTACACAAATAAAACAGTTTTGGAAAAAACGTAATGGAAACGGAATAGACTGATGAAAATTATTGCCAATACAACTGCTAAATTGGAAGTTGTAGCATTTTACTTTTTTTTTGGAAAAACTGTGACACAAAGGAAAAAGGGTATGATAGGATGATTGTTTGCCTGGATTGGGAGAAAGGAGGGAGGTTTTTGTGGAAATTGTGTTTGCAAGGAACACAACAAATAAAAAAGGTAATTGTAAATCTACAAAAAATGTTTAACAGGTTTGATAGTGTGGTGGCAGTAATAATGGTGATGATGCGGTATGATGTGGTAAATGGTAGCCACCACAGAGGAAAACCACAGCTTATTCGTAGCTGGTTTGGTTGAATCTCTCATGTTTTGTGTTTGTATAGTAGAAGTTATTGAATTCCTTTCAATTTTTCATATCGCGTGTTTACACCTCTTCAAATAATTGTTAATACGGATGTTTGACAGCTTTAACCATATATAAATCGAAACTGACACGGTTCACAGAGTACTTTGCCCATGCAATCCTTTTCTTTGCAGTCCTTGCTATTTCGTGTAATTCCAAAATGTTGAAATACAATTGTTTTTTTATATTGACACTCTCCGTCTATAGAGAACACCTTTCTCTCATCAAAAGCAGTTTCATCGTCTTCATTATTACTAGCTGAACGCAGTGAAGCTAGTATAGGTTTGGCTTTGATGGTCTGTCTGTCTGTCCGTCCGTCCGTCTGTCCGTCTGTTGGTCCTCTAACTCAAAAACGCCTTAATAGATTGCAATAAAATTTGGCAAGTAGGTACAAATGGTAAATTGTCAGAACCCTATTGTTTTTCA
>JAANSO010000492.1:0-30775 GCA_036507315.1 Lepidocyrtus fimetarius
GAATTGGAAGATCCAAACTCAAGCATACTCGGATGGAACTTTTCCGCTGTTTCAAGACCTCCTATGAAAACCCCTTCTTTGAAATTCGCATGCCGAAAAAGTATAAAGTGAAAGTTCTGATAAACTCTGAGATAAATGAAAAATGCAAATGATTTTTGAACAGTTTTGAAGGAAAACGTTTATATTTTGGAAATAAATATAATAATACAAATTTTGTATTAATTATTACGCAACATCTCATCTACTTCGATTGGGAGGTGTATAATTTTATAATTAAGTAATGACTAAACTTCTTCTAAAATAGCATCTCTCTCACAAATACCTGTTTTTTAATACGATCGAACTGCAGGTGGGACTGTATCGCATTCCTGCTTGCTCAAAGTATTATCTATCACTGGGCGATAAGTCAGTGTTGTTTTTCCAGTCTCAATATCTACCGTTGAAAGAGTGTGCTTACGCCAATGTTGCTCAAAAGGTTTCGCAGTCTGTCCAGCAATTGGTTTTGAGTAATCTAATTCATCCACACGATCTTTGAAATCTTCACGGGCGTGTGCTCCCCTAGATTCCTTCCTAGCTTCGGCACCGTTTATTGTTTGGACAGCGTTTATCATTAGATTTTGCAATTCAAGGGCTTCAATTAAATCCGTATTCCAGACAAGTCCGCGATCAAATAGCTAAAATAGATTAATTCATGTGCATTAGTTAAAAATTGGCAAATAAATGTTAGAAATTAATCTTGTAAGGCTTACCTTCAGATCATGAAGACCTTTGTAAATCCCTTCCATTTTCTGACACCCTTCTTTCAACACAGCCCCAGTTCGGAAAACTGCGGCATGGGTTTGCATAGTTTTTTGCATTTTCAACCGAAGGTCAGCAACTGTAATTTGTCCGTTTGCGTGACGTACTTTATCAATATTTGTAATAGAAAACTCCCCAGCATCGTCCTTGATATCCCCAATTTTCTCTCCGGGTTTGTTCTCTGCAGCGATAGTTTTTGCACAGGCTCTTCCAAACACCACCAAATCTAACAAGGAGTTGGCTCCAAGACGATTTGCTCCGTGGACAGAAGCACAAGCTGCAGATAAGCCACATACAAATAAAAAATGCAATCAATCATACTTGAAAATAAAACAACTTTCACTAACCAGCCTCTCCACAAGCATAAAGTCCAGGAACAATTTTATCTCCTCCTTCTTTCGTGTAGGTCAAAGCCTGCCCTTTGTAATTTGTTGGAACTCCACCCATGTTATAATGTACAGTTGGCAAAACAGGAATTGGCTCACGGGTTACATCAACACCTGCAAAAATCATTGCAGTTTCGGAAAATTCCAGGCAATCTGTTAAAAACCAAGCATAGTTAAATATAAATCAGTTGAGTGTACTAAATTAAACTGAAAATAGTTAAAAACAAACCTTGTGGCCAACTGCTCTGGTGGCAAATGATGCAATTGAAGATAAACATGATCCTTATCCGGTCCACATCCTCTACCCTCCCTAATTTCAATAGTCATCGCCCTCGAGACGACATCCCTCGAAGCTAAATCCTTAGCATTAGGAGCATACCTTTCCATAAACCGTTCCCCTTGGCTATTAATTAAATACCCGCCCTCACCTCTGCACCCCTCCGTAATTAAACACCCAGCCCCGTAAATTCCCGTAGGATGAAACTGGACAAACTCCAAATCTTCATTTGGAAGTCCAGCCCTGGAAACCATAGCAGTACCATCTCCAGTGCAAGTATGCGCCGAAGTACAAGAAAAGAAAGCTCTGCCGTAGCCTCCCGTAGCAAGAATTGTATTCTTCGATCGGAAACGATGAATTGAGCCATCCTCCAAACACATTGCAGTCACCCCACGGCATTCACCCCCTTCCATGATTAAATCCAGAGCGAAAAACTCCACAAAGTATTTACAATCATAGGCAAGGGATTGCCCGTACAGAGTGTGAAGCAGAGAATGACCTGTACGGTCAGCAACACAACAACATCTGTGGGCTTGTCCACCCTTTCCGAATTTAAGTGATTGACCACCAAAAGCCCTTTGGTAAATCTTTCCATCATCGGTTCTGCTAAATGGCATCCCTAACCCCAAAACAAAACTTAATTAGTCCTCTACAAATTGCCCAATTAAACATTAATTTTCATATGCTTACCGTAATTTTCCAACTCTATAACAGCTTTTGGAGCTTCCCTGGTCATGTAATGAATGGCATCTTGATCTCCCAACCAATCAGATCCTAAAACACAAACGTAAATCAATTATTTTAATCAATCATTCCCAACAACTTAATTAGTTCCAATTAAACCTCACCTTTCACAGTATCATACATATGCCATCTCCAATCATCCCCTTCCATATTCCCCAGCGCGGCATTGATACCCCCTTGCGCTGCAACGGTGTGAGACCGGGTTGGAAACAATTTTGTAATTACAGCCGTACTAAACCCTTCTTCAACAAGACCAAACGCAGCTCTTAAACCGGCACCTCCAGCGCCGACAACAACGGCATCATATGTATGATCCACCACAGTGTAATCTTTTCCAACCTAAACAATCCAAAGTAGTTAGTTAAATAAATATCCAACAAATATCAATTAAAATAATTAAAACTTACTTGTTTTGTCTTAACAGATGATGCCTTTAACGCAGTAGCGTGGAAGTTCCTTCCAAGGGACCATAACGGAATTGTCACACCTCCCTGAAAACAAAAATACCGGTTAATTACCCAAGTTAATTACACTTTTATTGTTAATTAAAAGCACTTGCATAACAATCACCTTCTTGGCAAATAGAGATCCAACACTTTGAAAAATTCTGGAAGTAGCCATCCTTTCAATTTTTAATTTTTCTCGTTAATTTAATTACACCCTAACAGGTGCAATTACAGCAGGGGTTAACTAATCTCTTGATTTTAATTAAAGTTCTAACTCACATGACAATGTAGCCACCTAATTGTGAATTTAGGTAGCTAATTAGAAAATGACTAAAAATACTATTTTGGAAATGAAAATATTTTGCTATTCCCAGCAGCCTACGTGCGTATCTGACTTGTTCACTGTTTTTAGTCGGCTCAGATGTCCCGTGCTTTGGCTATGGCTATGTTGAAGTGCGGTTGAAGGAGAAAAAGGATTCCATTGAAATTGCAATTTTTGCAATAGATTGCTCTGCAAGCGTCACTTCCAAAACCGTTTTAAATTGTCACATTTTTGCAATCTTTTAATTTGCGAATCTTAACTGGATTGGACAAGAAATCGCTTAATTAAAGTCTTTCTCGAATCCCCCCAGTTTTTGGAGATTTCATTGCTAAAGCTAATTTTTATTCTGGCTAAGTTAATTTAATATGTGATTAAATGAATTTTTATGCAAATACTCCTGCTTTTACTAGATTTTTCCAGTTTTTACAGAATTTTCCATTCCAATTGTCATTTCTTTATTTGTTCCTTTTAAAACTTATTACGCAAAGGTTCATTCCTTTTTAAACCCTTATTGTTACCAGTTTTAAAAATAGAGATTTAGTTACCAAACTTTGTACTTTGGCTTTAAATTGGCTTCCCTCCCACACCCTCCACTGAATAGCCTCAATCATACAGCTCATGGAAGAAAAAGCTTGGAACTCTTGGAAGTTATCCCTGCGTGGGTGTCAAAGTCACTTTGGAAATCAACTTTGAAAGCTACACGTGCTTGTCATTTCTTCAACTTTCTCAATTTCTTACCCAAATTAATTTTTCCAAGAAAATCAAAAGCTTTCGCAATTATTCCTACTCCAATTTCGCCATTTAAAAAATCTTAAATCCAGTTTATTCCAGTGAATTTCATTTCTTTTAAAAAAATCGTAATAAACGGTCATTTTAAGTAATTCTCTTAAGGTACCTGCAGGTACCTGAACTCTGGGGTTCATGAAAATTGATGAGATCTGAATGTTTTTGAGAAAAACAAGCTAGCAACAGCCTTTATTACAAATCCTTGTTTGTTTCATATTTGATTGCAATCATAATTGAGAAAAACAAGAAAAAAAAGTTGTTATTGCAATCTGTTGAGCTGTCGTCGCTTGCAAAAATGAGAACAAAACAGAACTACAGAGGACATCAGCAAAATAAGCCACCCCACACACACATGTATTGACTATCATGTTTCCAATAGAATGTTCCACAAGAAACCTTGTAATTTTAAAAGTTATACGATTTTAACTTAATCCATTCCGAATTGAAAGAGAAACTCAAAATTAACTACATTTATAATTTTCTATTTAATCGCATATTTTTATATAAACTCGCTAAAAACCATTTCCCCGTGTCCTTTTCCCCTTGTTTTTATTTGCAAAAATAAACTAGCGTATATCCTATATTTCTTACCCGGACTTGAATAAACCCGATAGTCTCTGTGTCTGACCCTGGGATTAATAGAAAGTGTTCTAATGTAGAATCTACGGTATGAAATCTGGTTGTATGTAATCTCTTTAATGCAGAGCTTTTCTTGTTTTTCTTTTCAGTGGTATAAAAGTGTTTATTTTTGGAGCTTATACATTGTTTTATGTTTTTTTTGCAATTTTCATCTAAAATACCCAATCTGGATAGGTACAGAAGGTTGTTTTAGGTAGTTTTCTAACATGGAGCGTGGTTTTGAGCGGCGCACGTCGGCAACGGAAACATTACAGTTTGTTGAACCTGAATATCATCAAGGACTCGCTCGCTCTCTCCCAGGCTTGTTTTTTACAGATACTCAAACCTTATCTTGTTTTTATCTGGTCCTAAAAAATTGTGTAATGAACAATACTGATAAAATTGTTTTTGCCAGCTCTCGTTTGGTCCAGTTATGTTATTCCCGGTACTTGTCCTCGTGTCGGTTTTAATTATTATATGAATTACTTTGTTTGTTAAATACATGTGCAAAATAATTGCAAATATTAAGCTGATTATGTAACTTGTTTTTGTTATTTGCTTAAATATTTTTTATTCAAAGCTCAAAAAACTAACCGGAAGTTCTTAAAAGCAAACTACAAAATCCTTTCTTCATTTGACCGTTTAACATCTCTAAATAATACCGACTTAAAAAATAGTAATGCCAGTTGAAAATTTTTATTCTCATAATGCCCCAATTTATTTTACAAAGTTAATTAATTATAATCACTCATAAAATATGTTTTTTTTCTCCGCTACGTTGATTTTTCATTCATAATTTTTATAATTACTGTTTAAAAATCTGCCTAAAAGAAGTATGTACTCATATAGTTTAAGAGCTGTTTGAATGAAAAAATAGTAAAAGCTCATGTTTTTTTACTACGTACTACCCACTGGCTGGCATCCTGTAAATTCTACAGTTACTTCCTCAATTCACCTTCTTTTTAAACTCTGCGTTTTCCTTTCCCTCCAAAGTTAAAAGGGAATTCAAGGTTTGAGCCCAGGTTTTACGTCAAAAGCCACGCAATACTAGCACAATAGAATCTGAATGAGTTTTTTTACATAGCCGCGAGGGGCTGTTTTTACTACGCAGTTCCCCTTCCTTTTTCTATGTTAAAGTAAATTTCTAGAAACCCGCCACAATGATGCCTAGACGGAATTGAAGGGGACCTAAGTGTTTACCATTTGGACAAGGCTGTCTGGAAAAGTCTCAAAGAAAATTACAATTATTGCTGCGTAATAAAAACCTCTGTCTGATTAGTGATTTCGTAACGGTAGATTATGCGCAATATTTTTAAAACAAAGAAACAAAAACCAGACAGGTTAATTGCAATTAATTTCGGGTGCGACCACAATGAAAAATCAACCCAGTTTTTATGAAATTCCATGCACTTTGGACATTTTTTGGGATTGTCCATCATCTTGTGACTTCCATTTCGCTGTAAAACTGATTAATTCAGTATTTAATCGCTTAACGTTAGAAAGATACGAAAAATACTGTTTTGTACAATGATTTTAACTTGTTTTTGTTTATCTCTAAATATTGGCATTCACTTGATGAAAATGAGGCTACAGTAGGAAGATATTGAGCACACAAACCCTTTTGTTTTGCTAGTTTTTGCAAGCTTTGATAGAAGATTCGCCATTCATTTTTCATACATTTCATGATACTGTTGTATGTTTTTTAAAGGTTTTTTACATAGGTATGCCCACATATTTGAATTACATCATTTAGGTATTAAAAGTCAAGGTACAATTATGTTAAACTATTGTTGTTTTTCGTTTTTATTCTTCATCACATATTTTTTTACATGAAGAAGAGATGTTTAAGAGGCGTGCAGAAGAGAGTTACGTTCATTCTTGTTTTTCATTTTTTAGCAGGGAAGATGAGAGGAAAGTTTTTACAAATCCTTCAATAAACAGGCTAAAAAGACCAAATTCACTACTTTTCCTTCTCTGTTATGTTGATGTTTTTCGTGTGGTATGCAACTTAAAAAGGAGAGTATGGGGACGGTCCGTAAATTACATGATTCAAAAATAAGACCAAACACACCCACCCACCCACGAAATACCTTGTCTTGGTACCTATACAAACGACCTATGCATTCCACATTTCATAAGATAGCTTTCCTGCTGTTTTATGCATGTTTTATATTATTGCTAAGGTTAAAATCGTTAAAACTATTGGAAAAGACCATCGTAGAAGTATTAACGATTGGTCGTTAATATTAAATTCAGTGAATAAGGTAATATCTCAAGGTGAAAGTTATATGATTTGTCTTATTTCCTTCAAGGAGACTTGAATATTGTTTAGATGATTTCATATATACTATGCTACCCACCCACACATCTATCTAACAGATAACATAATCCCTGAACGTTCCCTTTCCCCCTATCCATCCACACAATAATCAATACTCCATCCTTTCCATATAAACTCGAATGAACACATTCAACTTTTTTTTACTCTTTACCCATTCCCAAGTTGTAGACGTCGGACGATGTTGTTGATGACGATGGCGATGGGAGTAAAAAACAATTTTATAAAGCGCTTACTCTACTACGCTTCGTATACATATTATTCATACGTTTTTCTCTGTATTATGATATGAGGGCATATTTTCAAACAACAACACACTTCTATATTAGGAATTCACCAAGATTCATACAGAAATACTGCTGTATGAACTTATTTCAACTTATACTAGTTGTAATCACGCTTCGCGATGTATTTACAACTGATGATGATGATGGGAAAGACGCAAAAGCGTAAAACATTCCTTTTTTCGTAATACTCAACTCCTCAGTCACTTTTTGAAAGCCAGAGAGAGTTCAACTCTACTTTATATACTGAAAATTAATGCAGATGGTCACGTAATTAAAGTTAAACCACATTCCAATGTGGAATCCTTTAAATTAAACACCTTTAAAGTTACTTTTGTGACACTCAACACGAAAATTTAATTGTTTTTGAATAAAAAAGTTTAATTAATGAACAATTAACTGTATTGTGAAGTGTGGAATAGTTAAAAACTAAAATTGCATCAAGATCAATTATAATTACATAGTTTGCAAATAAATCTGCACCAATTTTGGATAAAATTCAATCAAAACCTGTGAAATTGCGTAGTTTGCGAATCTCCTGCCCAAACTACGTAGTTAGAGCAAACTTCATTCATTGAAAAATATTGCGTAGAATCACTATCATAAAACAATCACCTTTTGTTCAGCAATCTGTTCGTTTTAAAGTGTTTCAATGTGTTTCAAACTGTTAAAATGAGTGTTAACGACGAAGTAAATGTCCCAGCTGGTGGTTCCCTGGGTGGACATTCCCCACCCACTTCCACATCCACCCAAACCCCCACCTCATTTAACAGTATGGACGACGTAGTAAGGTCCGGGTATTTAAGGAAGTTGAAAGGGAAAAAGAAGTTTTTCGTGCTGAGGAAGGAAACCGGGATGGATAAGCCTGCCAGGCTTGAGTATTACGATAAAGAGAAAAAATTCAGAACGGGACAACCTCCCAAAAAGTAAGTAACGTAGTTAATGCACACAGCCTCATTATTTTCCTTATTCCTCCATTCACAAAAATGCTTATCAACTTCCTTGTTAAGATTTCCTCTAAAGATTTTAAATAAATTTCCTCATTATTTAAAATTAGTTTACATAAATTGCATGAAAATCATTTGAATTAAGCTTAATTATTTCATCTCCGTCCCACCTGCTTTCAAAGTTCATTCAAAGTATTTCTATTGATGAGAGTCGAATGAACTCATTTCCAGCGAACAAATCATCACATCCCGTTCATTATCCGCCTACCTTATAAAAATCATGGATAAATTACTTCATTACGAAGCCATATGAATCCGAATCCTTTCAATAATCGGGTGGGCTCTTTGTCTCTTTTGGTGAATGACCAGGAAATTGATCTTAATGAATAGAAAAATAGAAAATTAAGGAAAATTGTCTAAAATTATCATTACCATCACTCTGGTACTAACCAGAATAGTTAAATTTAACTTTTAAGTAAACAAGAAATGAAGTCAAGGCATTCTCAAAAGTTAAAGTTGTTTGGCAGAAGTAGTCACATAGTCACATCATCAAAGTTGTTTGCTTCATAATATTCTCTATGTCCTGTCCATGTATGAGCAAATAAGGAGGAGTTTTATCAAAAATGTCTTTCAGGTTTAATGGGAAATGTCAACTGAGTTGCTGTATCTGTGTGACAAGAAAAAGGCAACAAGTTAATCACGTGGATGGGATATGCCTCCATATTTAACAATTTTAAGACTTGTATAAAGTTTAGGTCAAATAGAGCACGTATCGTTTTTTAAAAAATAATTATTTCCAGCTAAAACTGCATTAATTTGCATTGTTGCTAAAAAATTGCAATGTTAGGCAATGTAAACGACTTTTCCTCTGCTCCATTTTTCCTTTTTTTAACCAGGAAAAATCCTGACGTCACATTTCAAAGTAATTAAACTTTATAAGGCATTAAAATTTTATTTTCTGAAGAATCTGATTTCAAAACGATCTTGTTTTCACCTCCTGTCGCCCATTCTTTAGGTACTTGGCTTAAAAAACAAGGTACTTTGGCGTTGTTTTACTAATCACCTAATAAAAAACCTACCCCTTTTGATTATTTTGACTTATTAATCTCCCCAAATGAGATTTACAGTTAATATCCTCGACGTCAGGAAGCCATTAAAGCACAACTATAAACAAACTCTGAACAATATTACTTTGGATTGCATAACTGAAAATCAGCTTGACGCAAATCCCATTTTAATATTGCTATTAATTTTTTCTCTATTTCGGCATATTTTTGCTTGCTCTGAATGTTACATTTTTATCGAATTTGTGCAATCAACCATGCAATATTTACTATTAATATAGTTATCATTGTGATAAGCCAAGTCTTAAAGATTCTTTGTTTAAAGCAATGACCGCGTAAATATGTGCCTTATGTACCTAATTTTATGGAATCTGTAGATTTTCCTCGCATTATGTAAGATTTTCAGCTCGTGTGATTTTAAAAAGAAGAATCTGAAACGGTTGAAATTTTACGGCAGATGTTTTAAAAAGGTAGAAAATCCTGAAAGCGGGATTTTATTGTCAAAGAATAAAGGTACATAAAGCTTTAAAGTATGCAATATTTTTCCCAAGGATTATTTCTGTGTCAAAGTTCAAAGGAAAGTTACAAGAAAACAATTTATTTAGGTCAATAATAAATAGAAGGAAGTTATCGTAAAAATAACTACCTAAATTAACTCAATTCAATTAAGCTTGAGGTAGTTCTATGAAAAGTCATTGGCTTAATGAATTTAAAAGTTAAAAATAAACTTCATTCATAAACGTTGGGTACTTTAGTTAATAAAGCTGTTTAGGTTTTTAATCATTAGCCCACAGCATTTAAGCGGTTGTTCAGATTTGCACGTGCAAAAATTATATTAAAATGTGTTTTTCTTGCTTGTGTTAATATTAACAAAGCAAATCATCAAAGTTTTTATTTCTCCGTTCTTTGAAATTGTTGTTTTTTATTTTGTATTTTTTGATGGCGCTTAAAATTTGTTTACATCGAAAGTTGCCAAAAAGCTGGAGTCAGCGAGCTTAATGAGTCTGCAGTCTATTTCCGTTGGATGATTCAATCTTTGTAAAGACAGTAATGGAAGAATTTTTGAACCTGTCTCCGACTCCCGACGAGACGGATTTTGTAAAAATCATTTTTTTTGGCACTATTTACTCCAATAGAGAGTGCAGAAAATTGCACAGTTATGCATTGTTTTTGTCATGTGAGGTGATCCATGTAAGTACATACACCTGCCAAGGGCGAATTCTACAGCGCCGTTATCCGCAAATAAGCTCTGGCATAATAAAAACAAGATAATTACACACCTTTGCAAAAATAGCGAATTTACTATGCATAATGCATTCTCAATTGCGTTTCCTTACTGAACGCTAACTTTTGTAGTTTGCGAAATTTTTAACTTCTTTGGTCAATGAACAATACATTAAAGCTTGTTTCATTTGTATTAATTATTGCAAATACTAATCAGGCCTGCCCTAACAATTAAATCTTTAACCAATCAAATATTTTTTTATTTTTGCGTAACATTTTTTACCTAACAAAGAATTGAACGTGATTGGTTTAAAGCAAAGCTATGCCACAATGCCAGTAGTGGTGGTTGGTGACCTTGACGTTGATTTTGATCTGATGATGTGGAATCATCATTTGACGACGATGATCTGCAGAATTTTTACATCAGATTAAAAAAAGGATGAATAATATTTGCGTCCAGAGAAAAACATAAATGAAAGAGCGCTTTGTAAACTAAGGTTAAAATAACAGTTAAAAATTGGCATTGTCTTGATAAAAAGTCTTATGAATTATGCTACAAGTTTGCTTCTATAAAAGGTCGTAATCTCGTATAAACTAGTTAGGAAATTTAAAATATAATTTGTATATTAATTTTAATTATTTTTTTCCAGGAGCATCGTTCTCAAAGCATGCTTCAACATAAGCCGGACAGACTCCAAGTGCAAATACTCAATAGCCTTGCACACCCACAATGACTGTGTTCGAATTGCGATGAGCAACGAAGAAGAAATGAATGATTGGCTAAGAGTAATGAATTCCCTGGCGGGGGAGGAAGACCAAGTGGACAACATCCCGCAAAGTCACGGAGGGAAGCCCCATTTCGAGCATATTTGGCTAGTCACGGCATTGAACAAGGGGGTGGGCAGTAAAGAAAACATAATTGGGCCTTACAGGCTCTGCCTCACTTCAAAGGAAGTCACCCTGTTGAAGGTTGGAGAGCACGATGGACGAAATGGCGTTGTTAAATTCCCAGTAAGTGCTTTAGTGAATAACGTAATTATTGAACATTCCCTCTGCGGTTTAATAAAGCAGGCATATTTCGCAGAGCTCCTGGAATCGTGCGTCAATGAGTGTGGCTTTTTCATAATTTGTTTTTCATTTTTGTTTACGTCTATTCCCAATTGTTAAGTAAATACGAATAATTGCTCAGGTTTTTTGATAATGAAATCCGATAAAAAGAATTGTCAGTTAAAACCATTTTATGTCTGTTTATCTCCTGTGATTGTGCACATACCTTCAAACATAATCAATCATATTTCTTTTTACAGCTCAGCATCATCCGTAATGTATCCCATGACGCAACTTTTGGCTGTTTTTTCCACATTGAACTAGGTCGAATGTCTCCCACCGGACCGGGACTGCTTTCGTTGAAAACTGAAGACAACAACATTGCACAAAACATGCACCTTCTCATTTTAAAGTAAGTTTACTTTTAAAATGTTATGAATTTAAAAAATGGACAGGGTTTATCCCTGGAAGCATTGGAAACCTGTTCCATTAAAAAACATTCCAAATCCTAAGCTTTTTTAGCATAGAAGCGGAAGAAAAAAGCGTGTAGGTTGGGTTTTTTAACGAGTTCTAAATAACTTTGCCCGAGCCCCGAGAAAGCAGTTTCTATATTTAGCATCCGGGTTGAGTTCTTTTTTACTGGGCTCTTTTCCCCGCATTCTCTCTTAACTTTTTTTTTAAAAACTAGTAATTAGCAATTAGTTAACTACAAAATTAAACACTTCATTTTCATAAAATCATTAGCATCCCTGTCAGTAGGTCAAAATAATAAAAAACATAATTAAACCCTAAACCTTTTTACTAGTATTTTGTTTCGTCCACTATAAGAAAGGTCCATTATACAGGAAGTTTATCCTTTTTACTAAAACTTGTTGAAACGGTCTGACGAGGCGACACTATTCAGGTAGCCGAATTTGGTAAAGGCAAAATTTATTTTGGGATTCAACACCTTTTAGCTGGCTCCTCTCACTTGTTTTTTTACAATGTGAAGCTATGCGTAAACCGTAAACAGAGCCTGGTTTTTAACGGTGTCCCTGTCACCCGCAATAAAATTGAGTGACAACAAACAGAAATCCAACCTTTTTCAATATCTAAACCTAGTTATGCATGATTTATGAAAGGTCACAAAAAACTTTTCTTTTCATTCCCACACGTGATATTCATCAATTTAGGGAGGGAACCTTTTCAAAACGTATTTTTCCTTTTATCATCAACTTTTATTTACTAACCATTCATAGGCACATGCTTCTCTAGTATCGCATGACGCTCAAATAATTAAAGCATACCGTTGCAGGAAAAACGCTTCATGTAAATTACGTCGGTAAAAACTAAAAAACCCAATTTTTTACCAATCAATCTAATTTTTTCTGACCAGTTCCATTGCACGTGTGGTTTTTTATTATTTTTACAATAATCTTCCACGCAATACAAAAACCTTCCAAATTTTAATATTTTTTACACGTGTCAATAGTTTATTTAACTGTCTCCGACCTTTAAGATAAAATTCCATTGAAAACCGTCTCAAAAAATAGTCTATAAAAATTATTAAATAAGTTATTAAAACATATTTTGATCATAATTAGAGTTGACTGGCAATATAAAAAAGAATGACGTTATCCTCAATTATTAAGGCTTTGATCTGTTTATCGTTTTTCCCAGTAATTTGGTAAACAACAACGCAAAAACATAAACAGATTGTTGCATGATTAAATAAGAGAATGACTCTACGTGGTAAAAAATGGAATGACGTGTGCTTTTTGTTTCTTCCCTATGGCTTCAACAAAAACCCCTGCTTGGTTAGTTAGTGAATACTACTATAAAATACTGTAGTATTCTACTATAAATGTATGACGGATGATGATGAGTTGATGACGAATATGTTGAAGCGCGTACAAAAACGTTTTATACGTTATGGCGCTGATCATTGCGCTGTATATTGCGCAATAGACAACAATACAATATTTACTGTACTGTACCTGAAACTTTATGTTTTTGTTAATATTTTTGTGCGTAGCAATTTTCCATATTTAGATTTTCTAAGAAATTGATTTAAATTATTATGCCGAGGTTAAAATCAATACTGCGTAATGTAAAAGTAAACAGAGTGACATTCACTGAAATTCATTTGAGTCATGTGGGTTGTTTACTAAAAAGACACTCCTTTCATGTCAGTTATGAAATGCGCAATTTTTCACGTCCTGTTCTTCATGAAATGAATGATTCTTAGAAGATGATGCAATATTATATCAAAACACGTCCTTAAGGATAAGAGAAAGTCCGTTGTTTTGACTTTTTTATTTACGTTTTCTCCCTTTCCCCCGTACCTCCCACTTTCCCGAGAAAAAAACAACGTAGTTGTTTTCCCTGGAATAATGACCAGTTGAACTATTGGCATTTCCAGTTTTTATTATTGTTTTGCTAAAATTATGCTTTCACCAGTGTTTTTTTTCGCGAAAAACCACGCAACCTTGAATTTTGTAGGAAGTAGAAAAACGATTCAACCTTGCAAAAAAACTACGCAGTATTTTCACTAGCGCTAAAACGGTAGAAAATATAAACAAAACGGTTAGAAAAAGGAAAGCTGTTGAGGAAAAAATGTTATTTTAGACGTGATGTATTGCGTATTGCAAAAATATTGTAGTTTTGTATTGTTTTTTCCACACCTGAACTTTTTAAATTAATAACCAACCTCGTCTGGCATTTTATTGAATGACATTGAATGTGATATGGCCGTGTTTTTATGTTGGGGTTTCCCTTATAAAACTAGGCTTTTCATTTTAAGCAAATGTTTAATAATTAATTATTAAACCCTACTTTTTGAAAACACGAGAGTTTATCCAACTCTCTGGTTTCAAGGTTTGTATTGATCGAGCACATGAAAAATATTTGATAACCTTTTAAAATTGATCCGTATATCCTTTCTGTATAAACATTAATTAAACACGTTACGAAGAAATGGTAATTTTGATAAGTTTTAAGACTTTGGCTTCTATTTTAGGATAACCTTTTTTCATATAACCAAAACGTGATTTAATCTCCAGTTAAAACACATTAAAGTTTACAGGAAATTAAGTAAATACTGCTAATCACAGTTAAAACTGCTTATTTCGCATAATTTTTTGAGGATATGGCCTGACTGTTTATAACAGTAATTAAATTAAATTATTTAAACAAGAATAAAGTTTAGTCAGCAATTTTGGGAAATGAATGAAATGTCATGAATGAACACTGCTTAAAAATGAATCAGACTTCCGTCCAATTTAACATTTTATGAATTAGTTACATCATGTTTTGAACTTTGAAACTGACAAGCCTTAAAATAATGACGTAATTTCTTGAACAGTTGAGTAAATAATTAAATAATTATTTATTTTACAGAGCAATGCAAAACTACTCAAAGGAAGACCTAATCCCACCCCGGGATAGACCGCAACGGCCCAGAACAAACACCTGGACCTATGAGCAAGGCCCTCGCACAGTCCCATTTCAAAACAGCGCTCCATGTTCCTCCAACGGGATGGTCAGAATTAACTCCAGCGACGGTTCCATGGCTGCCCGAGGTCGCACAGACTCCGTCTCTTCTTCTTTTTCAACAAAATTCGGAATGTCCCCTCCAGTGCCAATCCAACCCCCTTCATTTGCCTTCAACTCCCCTCTTTGTTCCACGGGAACGGACTCGGCGTCCAGTTCCTACTCTGTTGATTACGACAACAACAACCACCAAAATCCTCAGAGGAACGGGTTTCCTGAAGGGTATTCCAAAAGCCACGAGGAGGACGCTTCCTACGTCCAATGGAACCCTGCTGATGAGCAGCAAACAAGTCTAAACAGTTTAAACAGTCTCACTCTGCCTCTAAATCAAGATAATAATGAATACGTGGAGACTTCCTTGGGGAGTAATAAAGATTCAAGCTCTACCGCACAAACCCCTTCGAGTTATATGGAAATGCAGAGTCCAATGTCACCTTATGATAACTACATGCCGATGAGTCCTGGGATGGCTGTGAATACTTCCAGCACGATCAAAGCCGGAAAGAGCTCCGTTTCACACAGTCGCAACTCCAGTTTAGTTGAAGAGAATGATGGATACGTACCGATGAATCCATCGCAGAATATGTAAGTCAAATAAAATAGTTTAACTTTATTTTAATAATATTTAACTTAATTGGAGATTTCTAATTACTTATTTTTAAATCACAGGAGGTGTGAATCTGGAGGTTGTTCCACAGCTGGGTCAACAACTGGGCTTGACGATCAGTACCTGGATATGGACTTTGGGAGGAAGTTAAACATCAGTAATGAAGGTACGTTTTTAATTATTTACTTGATTGGCAATTAATTTTGATTATTACAAGAATTTATTAACGAATAATTACCATTTTTACAGATATGAGGCGAATGTCCCCCGCAAGCAGCGAATCCCTCCAAAGCGGGACCCCCTCCTCTGACTTCCCCCTTGAAAAAGTCCAATCGTATTTAACAGACGACTTTGACGACACCTCAGTGCGTCCTGCCCGAGCTTACTCGGTAGGCTCCCGCTCCGATACCGGTTCCATGAGTAAATCCCGCGCTGGCAAGAACCGTCTTGAAGCAGTCCAAGAAACCTTCAGAATCCGAGCAATGTCCGTTGGATCCAAAGCAAAGCGTCCGTTTGTAAACCCAAATTCAACACTTTTTGCATCTCCCAGCCAGATGCTCGCAAATGGGAAGTCTCCAGCGCCTTTAAGCAGTTCATGGAGTGGTTCCACGGGGCGGTGGCCCCAGAACAAGCTCCCCTCCCACGCTCCCAATCACACCCAACCAGGGCAACTCCAACCAATCGCAAGCATCGGCAGCACAAGTACCTTCGCAAGTGAATCCAACGATTCCGACCTAATGGAGCTTGACTTTTCAAGGAATAAATGCAAAGGACGCAAAAGATCTCTTCCAGGGCCGAATAACTCCGCCGCAAGTTCAAGCGGCTCAGCTGCAAGTTCCGTAACAAAAGTTAGTCCAGCCCCCAAAGCCTTGCTTGCAAGTGGGAGGGAATCCCCGCCAAAAACTGAAGACTCGACCCCAGTCTGCAACGGGCTAGCTTCTTCAAACGTACCTAAATACCCATCTTCCGCTCCAATCTCAATACAAAAAGCAAAAACCTCAGAAATCTCTTACGGCTCCCCATCCACCTCATCAATCTTGACAAAAATGAATGGCCTGGAGTTCAACAAGTATAAAAACCAGGATGAGGAAGACGACGGAGCTTATCTTGACATGGACTTTTCAAATAAATCCTTAGAAAGGAAGAAAACCACTCATCATGAACTAATGAGCAATTTAAAAAACACCTTCCTCAACAAACCCGACAAGCCCGTGATTGTCCGGCCAAACGAGAGCCCCACAGCCTCCAAAGTCAGCAGATTCTCTTCCCTAACCACTCCAATAGCCACAACAACAAACGCCTTAGATTTCAAAGGGGAGTCTCTCGTGAAAAGTCTCAGCAACAGCAGCAACCTCAGTTCCGGAAGTACTTTAAGCTCCAGCAGTTGCAATTCTGTTAAAACCGATGTGGAGCCACCCAGAACCATTTGCAACTCTCTCAGTCATTCCTCCATGTCCGAGCATTGTATTGTAAGTGGACTCTCAAGGATTGAAGAATTTCCAGAAAAACAAGACTCAAAATCTCAACTCCAGTCACCTCCACCCTCCCCTCTTCATCCCCCAGCGGGGAAGGTTGAAGAGCAGAGGGTTACCTACGCTGCTATCGACCATGAGAGGTTACCCCCCACCTGGAAAAGTTATTCAAGCTCTACAAAACCCACTTCCGGTCCTTCCTGTGGCAGCTCCTCTGCAAAAGCAAGTGTCACTTATGCTCAGATCGACTTTGTTAAAAGCGCTGAAACAATTACACCAAATTAAACTTCAGCTACTTTTGTGCCATTTTTATTTTCTCTTTGGTTAATAATGAAACTGTTAAAAAACCTTGATGATTAACTGGTCTTCCTGTAATTAACTAAAAAGTGTTCACAATCAAAAAATCCTGCTGGCTTGTCAACTTTCCCGTTCCTATACCTTGTTTAATTACCAATTATACGTACCAGAGTTTATTAAGTTTAACTGCCAATTTTTGTAAATTATTTTCTATATTTTTAAGTTTTGCCTAAAAACAATCCAATCTAGGACCGGTGATTCCTTTAAAGATCTGAATGGTAAACACCTTGAAAGAGTGGGGAAAAACGGTGCTAGGATTTTGGATGCGCAGTTAAGGGCCCAACTAGAAACTATTTTTTCACTTGTATTATTAATTAAGTTAAAATTACGGGTAAGAATGAGGACCCTGTTTAGTTAACTTTTGTTTTTAGTTTGGCTCTTGTAAAAATCGGTGCTTGCACGCTTTAGAAGCGATGATAATTAAAGTTAAACTTCAATGTTGTTCTCTCCCAGTAATTGTAATTAAAATTAGCTAATTACAGTTTCCCTTTCTCATTTAAGAGTATTCTTAGGCGCTACATTAAAGATAACCTGCATTAAAAAAGGCTCAATTAACCAAAGATATGAACAGAGATTGTATTAGAATTATTTTCAATTAAAACTAATTGGAAATAGGATAAGATTGCGCCATATACTAATATTTATTGTTTTGTTAATTGTTGTTAATTTAATGTTAAACTCAGATTCTCTATCGCTTATTCAATAGTCAAAGTTAATTACAATTTATGCAAATTGTGATTCGCAAACGTTTCTATATTTAAGAAATATTCAGTATTGTTCTGTTAAAAAATTAAAAAATTGAACAATAAAAGAGCTCAGTCATTAAAATAAACATGTTAAGCATATTTAATATCGCATAAGTGCATAATTATATAATTTTCGTGTATGAAATTGGTGTAAAATGCATAAAATAATTAATTTAAAACGAATTCGGTAAATATTTTCACTTTATTAAATGCTATTACGAAAGCATATAAATACACAGTTTATTTTTTGGTTTTAGACAAATTAGAACATTTAACTAATTATATAACCTCATTCTTATCGGTTATCAAATTGCATGAAAATACAGAACTCCATTTCTGACTAATTTTTATGGAAAACGCTAATTAACATGTTAGTCGCATTTGCACCTGATTAAACTTAACTAGAGACAATTTAAACAATAAAATTATAATTGTTAATTAATTAGTCAGAATCACGGAATAGAGACCAGAATCGGTTTACATTTAATTACAAAGCTAATTAGTTTTTACTACGTTACACTTGCATTTAATTAATCTCTTAAACTTTCAAAACGCGTTTTTCCCCACATTCCGAACAAAACTTTGCCAGAACGGTTGGATAAGGTGTTCCACACTCAAAGCAAAACTTAGCCCAGCCCCCTCCACCCCCTCCAGAATTTTCAACAGTCTGTGTATCCATCGGAGTGGTCCTCCCGTGATCCACCGATGCGGAGCGGGGAACACTTCGATGAAGGGATTCCAAAAGTTTTGAAGAGTTTCCAAAATAATCCCCCGATTTCGTCCGTTCTTGCTGAGGCTTTCTAAACCGGGAAATCTCACCAAGTCCAACGATTGTCTCTAAAGCTTCGAATTCTGGATCAGTAACTTCCGACCTTTAAAAAAAGTTTTTGCAATTAGTTCTCATCCCATTCTTTCCCAAAACGTCGTGGGTGGGCATTTAACAATAAAAATCTACTTTTTACCCCGCATGTGGCGCAATTACTTTACTTTGAATTCTTCATAATTTGCGTGGGCGACTTATTTTTTTGCAATACAATGAACCCCAACAAAGCCATGTACGTTCATTTGGCTTCATAAAATTACATTTTTGTGTTACTTTCCTACATATTTTTTTAAATGTATTCTTCCTTCTTTTTCTAGAGAATGTGATTGCGAATATTTGCAAAATACTTTTTATGTGTAGGCCAATATTTGCAATTCTTTTTTGACGTATTCTAAAAAGATTTTCTTTGCAAAAAGAGTGGGAGATAAATAACAATAGGTAAACAATTTAATACAGAAACGATATAAAAAACTCTGACGTTAATTAAACAATCGATATGCATTCAAATGTCTCGTAAATTTCAAAAATTCTAATTTGTAACACATTTTATTGAATTCTTGGATAAAAACGCTTTGATATTAGAGAAATCATGTATTTTTCTATTCATTCCCTCGAGTTTCTTATTTGCTCAACTGTAAATGACGAATTGTTAAGAATTCGCAAAAAACAAAAGAAAATTTTACCTATACGCCGTCTTTTCGAGCTGGCAAGCAAAGAGAAACTTAAAAAACAATTCTCAATCAAATTCAAACCCTGTCTACGCTTGGTTTAATGAGTTGTGCCATTTAAAAGTAATTAAGTACCAAAACCAGCGTTAAGAAAATGTTTTCATTTAACTTTCAAAAAATTACAGTAATTACCTAACCACTTCCATTTTCTCTTGTGGGTTTCAACAATTAAGTTTTAACGGACCATTTATGTTTATTTTCTCACCGACTAAACGCGGAATCAGCACTGCTCGTATTCGACATAGCCCTTGACTTGGCCGTGTCACTCGCACTCGTATCAGACTCTTCCTGTGATGAAATAACCTCCTGTCTGTTATTACCCCCGGTTTGATTATCCCCCTTTCTTAAAATCTCGTCCCAATAACTATCGTCAATATTTGGCGTCATCGACATCCCCCCAATCCCAAAAGGATCTTGAGCCTTCGGCCTACTTCTCACCAGCCCAAAGGGATCCCCTTGATAATCCAAACTCTGCGCTCTTCCCAACCTCGTCTTCCCCAAAGCCGGGAGGAACCCATCCTGTGGAACTCCAACACTTTCAAACGCTTTGGCAAGCCCCGTCCTCCTACTGGACCTTTGCTTCCCTTGCTTAATCGGCGTAGTCTTTAACAGCTCCTCCAATTGTTTTGCAGCTTTTTCATAAGGATCATAATCCGGGTCAGAGGTCAATAAGGTCCCTCCCGCAGGCCTCGAAGCTTCTTTTGACTCCACCTTCCCTTTTGAATAGAAATTCACAGGAGTGATAATCAACGGCGAGGTGGAGGTTGGACTCTGGCTCAAACTAGTATTCTCCGTCCCATCCGGCTCCGCTCTCTTAGTCCGGAAGAAATTCTTGTGAAGACTCGACCTTGACCTGGAATTCCTCGAGAAATTATTCATCTGTTGTTGTGGCTGCTGCTGTCCATACCCGGAGCTTGGAACATGCGCGAAATTATTCAAAGAATCGGTTGACTTAGTCTTTGGAATATTCCCGGTTGTATTAACCCGCATTGGCAGCATGCTCTGAAAGCCATGATATCCCCCCGAAAACACATTATTCAACTTTCCCCCCACCTGCGGCCTACTCGGACTCGGACTCGCCCCCCTCCTCAGCCCCCTTGTGTAATCCCCATAGCAAGAATTCGCAATAGATTCATTCGACTTTTTAAGATTGTTTTTAATCTGGTTAAAATACAAATTACTGGACCCCTCCGTCCTCCTCAACCCCCCAAATAGTTTCATCGCCATCGTCGCAAAATCCTTCCCAGGGGACATGGACCTTAAACTCGTGCACGAACTCGAACTCTTCATCGGTCTGTATTTAGTCCTTAATTCTTGCCTCTCCATCGCCACCTCTTTTTCCTTCGGGGTTGGCTGAATCTCATATCTTTTCCTTTCATAAACTTCCTTACAGAACTCCACATGTCTGTCATAAGACTTCACTCCGAAAGTCCTTTGACAAAAAGGGCAAACATCCGTAGGAGCAATTGGTTTCGCATAGCTTGGGAGGTTATTCTCATCAGAATTATTAGAAAACTCGGATGTATCATCGTATTCTCCCTGTGGAGCAACTGAAGACTGTCTGGAAATTGAAGGTTCCCTGCTCTGACTCACACTCCGATCCCTCCTCTGTGGGGTATTCAGCGTAGACCTCGTTGTACAACTCGTCCCCCGTAAACTCGCCCTGTTCCTATTCCCCCTTGAAAACCTGTTATCAGTCAAAGCATCAAATGTCTGGGGAGGAGGGATAAAAGCCTCCAACTTCGTCCCTTTTTTCCTCTTCTCTGAAATGTCAAAAGTGCCCCGTTCCGGTTTATAAGGGCTTTTAATGTTCACTTTTGTACAAACTTTGGAATGTCGTTCCAAAGCTTCCGGGCTAAAAGTTCTGTTGCAGATTATACAAGGCAACAGGATTTGAATTACTGTTTGACTCTCTTCCTCTGACAAATTACTGTTTGTGCGACTAACTGCCGCTTTGTTTTCATTGTTATTCTTGCTTTCGTTATTACGATAAGCTGAGTTATCTTCTGTGTTTTCATTATTACGCAACTCAACCTTTTTATCTTCTGATGACATCTTGTCCCGAAGGGATGAAGAAAAACTTGTGGATATTGGCATACGCCATGCTGGCAGGTCAGACTTGGAATTCATATTGTCTCGTTCCATTCGTAACGATTCCATTGTTCAATCAAATTGGGGGAACCTGCCAAAAAAATCAATCATTTAGAAAAGTTCATCGGTCAAATAAAAAATACAGCAACGACTGTAAATCGAGCTTAACAAATGATAAGAATTGACGAATAAGACAATTCCCTCCACCTTTGATATTTATTTTATTTTGCAAACAGGTTTTATGTGAAATCAAACCGTTCAATCTCTCATCACCGGTGTTTACTTCGTTTACGGGACAAATCATTTCTGTGAATAAAATAACGCTTTACCACCCACTCTGCAATTTTAAATAGTAAATAATCATTTGTACTTGATTAAATCACTTATTTTTACATGTAAATTATCTATTTTGACGCAGCGTCTCCAACAAACAGTTTCGCTTGACCTTTGCATGACTTTATTTATTAATTTTTAACTGCGCTTCTTTTTGTCGCAAGTGTTTTAAATTATCAGAGAAATACACATTAAAATGAATGAGGTTCGAGTGAAACCATTCATTCAAGTGATTTACTAGTTGCAAGCAAAGCACAGGTATATAATTACATAAAAATTACTTTTTGGAGAAGATGAAGTCATGAAGAATTGTAATACAGGATAGTAATCTTAGCCATATAATTTAAATGATTTGCGACATCTGAAATTGAAAACGAATGCATTATTTACGTAACGTTGTGATTATTTTCGATGGACGGTTATAAATAAAAAATGGGCGAGGGAAAATAGTTTTCGGATGGAGTGTGGGCTTATGAAAATCATTTACAAATCTAACAGTAGAGAGATGTACATCGAGCTATGCTATTTTACAAGAGTTTACCTTCAGCGAGTGAATA
Source organism: Lepidocyrtus fimetarius (assembly GCA_036507315.1). Classification (NCBI taxonomy): domain Eukaryota; kingdom Metazoa; phylum Arthropoda; class Collembola; order Entomobryomorpha; family Entomobryidae; genus Lepidocyrtus; species Lepidocyrtus fimetarius. The sequence continues at coordinate 22,527 of JAANSO010000492.1, forward strand.
ACTGAAAGGAATATTGTCAAAAATGTAAATTCCAAGGTCGAAATTCCTTACACGGTAGTTGAAAAGGGTTGTAACTTTGCAGTTGATGTGTAGGCTGGCTCATTATTATTACCTACGTTTCTTCATCTTGCTAAAATAATATCTCTTTGGTTTATGGCTTCATTGGAAATTCTATCTAACCTCAGGTTTATTACAACGCTGTGGTTTGGCTCAACTGCCCTCAAACTATTTCGATACATGAATGAATATTTAAAAATTCTTGAATTTGTTTTGACCAAGCTGATTTGTATTTCAATGAAAAATACACTTTTCTGCACGATTACGCAATTTACATCGCTAATTGGATCGATTTCTTAGGAAATAGGTAAGTGACATGCACCGCAAACCAATTTGATTTTTACTACAAAATAAGTTACTCAATTATAAACAAAGTAACTTGCTTTCCAATACAAACGTACAAACCTGTTAACACAAATGCAAAAATATATGCAAAACACGTGCCCAATGAAGCAGTCAACTAATTCTTGTTTGACAGTTTTTTTGCATAACTTGATAATTATAATTTTTAATTCAAGTTTAATTAAAATTACAAATTGGAAGGGATAACGAAGGCCCCAGTGAAATATGTCACAGAAGGGCACTCACTCCACCGAAGGTAAATTATCTCTTATTGCCAATATCAACACTTTATTCTCGTCCAAAACAATCTCTTATGAAATTCTAATCATATCATGTAATGCACCCTCCATCCTAATTGAATATTAACAAACAATTTGTTCAGAGCCCACATTTATAAGAATTTATATAGACACACCTTCTTTTTATATTTTATCGAATTTCATTACGCCTTCGGTTAGAGTTTATTTGATCAAGGAAATGAACCTCGAATGAAGAAGCTACAAAAGAACGAATAAAACATTCATTTAAGATTCAGACAATAACGACAAGTCTAAAGAGGTTTTGCTTAAAAGGGAGCAGATCGAATTAGCTTTTATACAGTGAAACCTTGCTATAATGAACATTATTTATAGTGAACTACGTTGAATACTAATTAGTCCGTTAGAGCAAGATTTAACTTTTCCATAAAAAGTTTATAACTCATTAACGTTATCAAGAGTGAAGCTGGCATTTATTTGACCTCGCAAATCCCACCTCATTAATGCAAACTCAGGTTTGCTAGGTGTAAAAAGCTTGATGAAATAGTATTGATAAGGAAAAATCGCAGAAAGGAGAAAAGTATTGATTACATCGTAAAAACTTTTACGTAATAAAAAAACGACTAAAAAGGAGTGAAATGTTCTGATTTTCTCAGGATTTATGAAGAAGGTTAAACTCCACTTTGTGAGGAGTTTTTACATTTAAATCATTATCGGAAGCCATCAACAACGTTTCACTTCCTTTCAGACATCCTTTCTGCGTATTTTTCTCGGTAAATCTATGCCAAACCCATTCTTAACACTAAATAATTGCAAATTAACTGCAAAGTTATGTTTAAACACGCGTGCGATTTATTTATCAGTCACACCTTCATTAAAATCATTAAATTTTTACGCGTCCTTAAGAAAGTAAAAGAAACAGTTTTGCTAAATAACTTTCATAAATGCCTAAGTAAATAGAAAAGGAAAGAGGTGTTAAAAACGAAGTGCTTTTTGAAGACCTTCGGAAAAGCCACGTCTTTGCTTTTCTACTTCACACCACACGGCTTATCCTTGAAGTTGATTAACATTAATAAAGATGAGATTAAACTCCAGAACATTAACTCAGTTAAAACTGTTACAGGAAAACTGAAGGTGTCAAGAAAGCCTTCAGTGATTAGCCAATCAAAATTTTATGCACAGTCAGAGTTCACGTCATCAGCTGCTCAATCAACCACTGGAAGTGATTGATAAGCGCAGCTGAAGCGAATAATTAGGGTTATTATGAATATTTTTCAGGATCTACAATTTCCCAAAAAAATCCATATTTCCCTCCATTTCAACGGCAACTGACAGATGAACAGTGCAATTTCACCTGTCATTTTTTGCCCTCCAGTTCCGTCTGGTACGTTAATCTCTAAAACAGGTGCAAACCCATCTTCTTAACTCCGCAGTTATTATAATTTCAACCGCAGTTAAGGAAATTTAACGAAAAACTGCAATTTTTAAGCTATTTTTGAATTTTATATACTTCCGGTTGTGATTTTACGATTCATTAGCGGAAACAAAGAGCTTCCTTTGGTTTTATCTCCACTTAGGACTACTTAAATGCAAAAAAAAGAACATCTTTTAAACCCGAAACTGCATCGAAATCTCCGTTTGCTTTACCATTTGGCTGGCATATCAAATGACTTCTTTAAACACTTTTCTAAAGCATCTGCTGAATCCGCTTTTATTTGTTCAACCTCAACAGGATGCGGATCTTTTCAAGAATAAATAATTTTTTAACAATTCGTCTTTTTGAAACTTTTGTACCTCATTCAATAGTAAAAACTTATCAGCTTTCTCAAAGTACTATTTTCTTTTAATTTCAAACTACCAAAAGCTTTTTCAATGAAAAAAACCGAGTTGGCACGCATTACGCACTCTGTAGCTTTTGAGAAATGATAAGATCCAGGAGGAAAGTCACAGTTACATGTAAAGCTCAAATTCAGGAAGTCGTTTTTGTTTTTTGTTGGTTTCTCGAAATGAAAATAGATCTTGAAAAATTCTGTTTGCTTTGTCCTATGTCGTGTAGACTGTGTGGCTTCTGGTATTTTAAAATCTGAAGAAGATGATACGAAGCTAAGAATGATTCACGTTTTGAAAAAGTAGCTCAAAATGAAAATCCAGTTCCAAGACTTCAACGAGATTAATTTCTCTCAAGAGAGTTCTCTCAATACGAAGCCTTCTTATGCACTGTAATGAAATTGTTACGTAACGGCACGTTCCAACTTTTTTAATTTCATTGCTCTGGAAGAAAAACAAAAATTGTCATTTTTTACTTTATGCTATGCTATATTCATATGAAGTCATCATTTTTATTGAAAAATCGTAAAGAAAACTGGTTCGGGCACATCCTGTTTTCTATTTAAGGTATTTATTTTACGTCATTGTCAATCTTCAGTTGAAGAAAATGCCCTGATTTTAGTTTTTTAATTTAAAATTTTGGTTTTAAAAAATGATTTGTGAATTGTGCTGAAAGCATTTTAAGCTTGTCTGTCTTTTTATGATTTTTTTTGCTATGATTACGCAATAAAGTGGTAACTTCCACTTATCACCCGTGGCAAACAAGGGTTTGGCTTCCTTTCGGCAAGAAATGGCAACAACTCGCTAAAATATTTCTATCTTGTGAATTTCAACATCCTCTCGGTCACCTTTTGTTCAATTTTTGCCAAGTCAGTCTCTTTCATGAAGTAGTAAATTGGTTAAAAATGTGACATAACTTTATTTTTAGCTCGTTTCTCCCCTTCTGGAACAGAAACATGTAAAAGGACAAGTACATAAATCATAGACATTCCAGATTTAACTATTGTGTAACCAGTTGCACCCCAAAGTTTACAAAAGTAATTATTAAAACAAGACAATCATGTACTTCACAACATTTACATTTTAAATGCGTTTTAGCTTCTAGCAAAACCTTTAAAATCTTGTTTTTAGCAAATTCACGGTCAAAAAAGTCAAATCTCAAAGCTTTTTAAACCTGAAAATCTCCGACGATTTAACACTTTGTAAATCATAGGTCTCGTAATAAAGCTTGTTTTCCAAAGATAATTAGCAATTAACAAAACACTGCGGGATATTTCGCAATTATCTCCCCGGTTTAACTTTTAGCTTTGTCATTTCACGTGTCCAGTACATTTTGATCCCGAAATCCCTATAAATTACGTAATTGTCCAGAATTTAGTGAAAGCTGTGCAAATAAAAGTAATCTATGATAATAAATGTACCTAATTGTGTGTTTTAATAAAGTTCTTTGTTATTAAATGTTGCTTAAATGCCTGACATATTTTATTTTAATCAGGCTTTCCCAATCAGATAAGATTTTAATTCAAGCCCAACCTTTAAATCATCTGTTTTCTGTGACGCATGCCCAGCCCAATCATCAATCAATCATCCTTTTATGTCCAAGTTAAAAATATCAACTGATTTGACACGGTGGCGGCAGACAAAAACAAAACCCTTGGAATTAACAAGATTAAACTGACAAGCCACATTGTATGATTTATAACAAAATTAAAAGATAAAACCCTGTTGAGGTAAATATTGATCAAAATAGCCAAAAATAACTGTATCCAATGGTCATTTTAGCCAGCAACATTTTCTACACGCAATCCATTTCCTAATGAAATATTTTGTCGCAGTATGCAACGGAAACAACCGTTTTCTTCAAGAAACGCATTTTATTTCTTCATTTCCCTTTCCAAATCCTCTCGTTAGCTATTTTATACCAATCTACAAATTGATTTATGCATAAAACATTCTGTGAATCTCGGCACACGTCTAATGCATAAAACTGCAAGGAAAAGCTCTTCTTTTCTCATCAAACTTTGTTTACTTAGGCAGCGATCAATTGACAAAACGCTCAGCACAAGGTAAAAAAGTAAAACCTGCCTGGATGTCTAATCCAAAAAGCAACTTTCTTTTTATACGCAGCCTATTAATAGGCTCTAGAAATTGCCAGAAATCAATGCAAAACGTAGATTTTGTATCTACCCGACACGCGCTTTAAGTTTTTTTGAACTTACATGAGATTTGGTTTCCTCCCTAAACTCTTGACCGTTTTGTTGCATTCAAAGTTTCTTTTGCTCGGTCGATAAAATCACGTTCTTCAAACAAAGCACTTTTTATTGCCCATCCTTTTGTGACAAAGTCTTAACTGTAACGGAGGTTGCGGAGGCGGAGGTCGAGTCCGTAACTTTGCAACGGTGACAGTCATAAAAGCACAAAAGTAACACGGGAGGATTCACAATGTAACTTGCTCACCGGTGTGTTATTTTATCCTTTCTAGGAGGATCCTTTCCTTCAAGTACTTTTTCCACCAGAATAAACCCTTCACTCTTTTTTAATCTTAACTTTCCGTCATTAACTTAATCACTGTTTAATTTAACACACAATTAACTTTGTAACTGATACGGCTTCACTGCAAATCAATAATTAACTTTTAAATTCTATTTAACTTGTAATACAACGCGTGTCTTCCTTTTCGCCACACATCTTCCCTTCGTCTATCTTTGTTGACGAACAAAACCCAACTAACTCGTAGCAACACTGACGAGTTGACGATGACGATGATAAAAACTTGTATGGATGGGGGTCGTTTCAAAGAACGCTTGTTTCTTCATTTTCATACATTATACATTCAAGAAAAACTCGTCAAATGCAGTGTAGGTAGAGAGAATGTGAATCGTGTAGGTTTAGTTTTTTCTTCAGATGCCCCATAATAATGCAATGCAGTATAAAAAACTCTTATTTCCTCACTCCATAATATCTTCTTCGTCAGTCAATTTAACATTTTTTGCTTGGTGAAAAAACCACAAACGTGATATTACTCGCATAGCATGTACAAAACTTTACCTTATGCTCAATTTGCACTTGATGATTTACGATCTTTAACAATGTAAAATTCATGTAGCTAAAATATAATCTCGCGCATTATTATATTGCATTTGAAGCTTGTTAATGTTGGTGTTCATATCAAACACTTAACGACAGTAGCGACCTTCTCCGTAACCAATTCATGATTACATAGACTTTTGTGTCTTTTGTTGTTTGACTTTATTTAAAAGATTTTCTCTGATGTAATACTTGATAATGATCAGTTGATAAAGCTTTTTAAATATCTTTGCAATGTGGCGCCAAATACCTTTGGAAATCATAATGAGTTGGAGTAAGAGATAATTTTTATTTACATCATAATCAGTAAATCATTTGATTTCAACACTCGTTTAATCCATTGGAAGTATTATTGCAGTATTCACTATATTTTTAATCAGTTAAAACGATTGCTAAAAATAATATTTAATTAAAATTGCGTGTTTTGATAACTTTATAATATGATTGCGTGACAAGCGGCATCATAGGGGGAACATATGGACAGATCGTGCAAAGCTATTTTGGCTACTTGATTATTCTTTTTTAATTTTATTGCAAAAGCTTACGTAATTCTTTAACACCTACTTATCTCCCATTTTCCAGAATATCTTAAGCGTTTTTATACACAATAGCAAATAAACATTCCTTTAGATCCGCATCTTATTTTAAACTTGCGAAGGTGATTGAAGAATATGCGACGTTCTGTTTACTTTACTACCGAACCGAGACAAAAAAGGCAAGAAAACTTCATAAATAGAATTTCGATACAGAAAGAAATGACAATTTTATACCAAAAGGAGACAAAAAAGTTAAAAATTATTCTCCAGCAAGTAAATCCAGTCATCATATCCCACGAAAAGTTTTATTGTCCAACCTACAAGACTAGACAATAGCATAAGTAGGTGACTAGGATCTAATTTATTTATTACCCGTATTAAAATTACGTTCACCACGCAAAAATTTAAAGTTGCGAATCTAATCTAAATGTCGTCTTAAAGTTGTTTTTAATAAATTAGCGAGCTTTGACAATCATATCCAAAATAAATAAACCTTCTGACGTAAAAAAACTTTGGCTTCTTTTTTTACTGTCTAAAACATTTTAAAAGTTCAAAAGTCAAAGTAAAGAATACTTTTTTAATATTTTTAAACACTATTCCAACTAAAATTACTAATTTTAGATTTGATCTTTATCACATTTTAAAAACCCTGACGTAATTTGTATTTCGTTTCCATTCTTGAAACTTTTTATGCAGTTCCAAACTTTTTTAGGTTAAGGTTAAAAAAATTTCAAAATGTCACGTAACAAGATAACTTTGTATTTTGTACTTTGAAAACTAATTACACTCTTCTGATGATTGATAAACTTTGAAATTACGGGAGGAAATGCATGTTCTGGCATAGCCTGTTAAAAATGACAATTTCTACTACTCTCTTACATAATTCTACTCTCATGTAACTCTCATCTTTCTCAAATCGGATTACAAATAAGCTTTTGCTCATTATTTTCCGCTTCTTGTACAGAATAATAAGCGTAATTTTCTGGTGATGACGTTGAAGATTCTCCAAAAAAGGCATTGCCTGGGCTCTACTATTATCACAGCATTCTTCATCAGTGCACTGCACTTTTACATTCTTTTTGTAATAACAAATGAGCATAAATATTCATTACTACTCCCAGCCAGGCTCACACATCACCGCAGAATAAGATCAATAACAATAAAACTGTTTAATAAACATCCCATTCCTAAAATAAAAGCGACAATTTTAAAGTTATGCAATCATTAAGCAAATTAAAAGAAGCAATAACAGCAAAGCCAGAATGTATTCGTTAAGAAATTAAAATGACCCATTAATTTACAAAATTGAACTGAAATGGTGTTTTCCTACACTTCATAATATTTGCAGTCGTGACCTCAAGTTTATTTAACGGCTATAACAATGTAAGAATTGTAAAAGTGGAAGGGGAATAAGGCGGAGTTGCTTTGTCGTGGGCGATGACACGTTTAATAACGCAGCTTACACAGAACATTATAATATTAATATTTTTCTGAAAATATTTCATCCTGGTCAAGTAGCTCCGTCTCAAAATCATAAACATAAGAAAACAAGGAATAAACACTCAAAACAGATTTCCAGCATTCCTATGAAATATCTTTTTGTGTGGTAGTTTAACTAAATTGCTAATTGTCCCATTAAATCTATTTCACATTTCAGATAGCATCAACTATTTCATATTCCAAATATAAAAATGAAGATTTCTAATAAAAATAATTTTATCACGTTCAAATGTGTAGGAAGCGTATTAAATTTTGAAGGATTGCCATTTACGTAACATTAACTCTCCTCCTCGTCACCCATTTTTCTTTTATCACTTTTAAATATTCGGTTTAAACAGCAGCGATTTTTTCACTCCTCCCGTCAGAAAATCAAAAGATATCCGTATTAAGACTTATGTAATCTCCTGAAACAAAAGATTTCTATAAAGGATGCATAATTCATATGCAAAAAAATGATACAAAATCGCCTTTTCAAATAATTCTTTGTTTCTTGAGTGGTTATGATAATAAGAAATTCGAAGATGAATCTAGGGCATTTCGTACTAACGGACAACTCGTACCCTGTGACATTTCGTACAAACGGACATTTCGTACATGGCCAGTTCGTACTAACGGACTTTTCCTACCTGGTCATTTAGTACAG
>JAANSO010000493.1:0-30767 GCA_036507315.1 Lepidocyrtus fimetarius
ATATCTGCAACCATTGTCAAAATGGTTTGCAACAGCTGTAAACTTACCTACCAGTACACTATAGAGGAAACATTAAAGGTAATACTTGATTCTATAACACAACAAGATTTAGTTAATTTACAAAAGCTTGTAAATTATAAACAGCAAGTGTATGATATTGCTGAAAGACAAACAGGTCATGACAGATTTCAACTGTTTCAAATCAATGTGTTTCGGGCTATAGGTAACACTGACCACTATAGGGAATTAAGGTTGAGTAAATTTGACCAAGTAGTTATAAAGACTTATGAAGACATGTTGTTTAATTTTAAAAAGTGTGAAAACGGGTGTATTTTTTAAAAATGGAGTGCCCTCGTTGTTCAAGTTATTATAAAAGGATAATATGGGAGAATATACTCCATTACAAACTAGAATGTCAAAATGGTCTTTCTTATACAGAGGCAAAGAAAACACGAGCTTTGTATGAAAAAACTATTATCAGAGGATATTCTGATCTAGCATCTTTGCCAAGCTACGAAGAGAGAAGAGTGCATTTTAACAAACTTGTTGCATATTACAATAAAAGGTTTGGTTCGCCTGAAAGTGTATTTGACGCAAGTCACGCTCTTGATTTGATGCGTTTTCAATGGCGTTCGTGTAGATTTGGATGTGCAAACACTTTTTAAAAATGTCAAATTTTAAAGTGTGACTTGTGTTTAGTTAAGTTTGTATATAAAATAGTTGCACTTTATGACTTGGAGGGAATGCCAGAAATTGACTGCAGTGGAAGTGATTACGATAACTTTGTAAATAATTTAAAGATTGTGACAGAAGGTGAAGTTGGGGAATTTGTAGAACAAGCATATGGCTTGTACCTGTATATGAAGTCTGGTAAAAATGGCATCAATAGAATGTGAAGAGTGCTCCTGGGCTTTTTTGTGTTCGTGGGTAGACACCTTTTATCCCACGTTTCAACGAAGGTTGACTGCAGAGGAGTTTCAAGACTTGGAACTTGGGATTGCTACAGCCTACTGTAGTATACTGGGGAATAAGCATTTCCTTGTAAATAGTAGGATAACTTTTAACATTTCTTTTAAAATTTTTTATTGTACAGTTTCCAAGTTGTATAAACAGTTTTTTAAAAAGATTAATAGGAGGACAAGGAGAAGAGTGAAAATGTACTTTATCAACATGCTTCATCGTTGGAAGCGGTGCGGCTGTATAATGCTAGGATAATTAAGAAGAAAGGTCACTGTAATTTAGCTGCGTATAGTGGCCCAGCACCTCATCCCCATCAACAGCAGCAACATCTCCTCCACTTTTCCCCTTCCTTTTTCCCTATTCCCGGCGTGCGAGGTGCCACGCCAGGTTACCCTGGAAGCAATTGCCTTTTATTTAAATAAAACAAACGGCATTGCGACTAAGTTAACCTGGCACAAATAGGCATTTTAAACACCAAAAAAATTGGAGGTGACATCCCAGCAGGCTGCAATGCTCATTGGACTGGTCTGGACTATACACATGTGGACACGACTTCTATCCCCTCCTCACGCTGCCTTGGTATTTTCGTATGTTGTTAAGGATTATTTGGAGTATTTAGGAACAATGCCTTAAGCCACTAGGCCAGGATGCCTTTTTGCGGTATGTAATACTTTTTTGTGTTATTTAATATTAAGGAGATTAAGAATCATGGCAATTGAAAATAATATTATTATATAATGATGATGGTGTTCTTACCTACACTACTCATAATGAGCATTTAATTGACATTTAATTAAAACTTGATTGCACATGACTAAATTATATACAAGGTTAAATTCTGCATCATTTAAAATTAATTTGGTGCATATTGCCCCATAAATAAAGACATGAGAACAATTTTAAATTAAATTGAACTAGAAATGATTAAATGAGCTTCAATGTTAATACAACGATGAAGATTAATGAAAGTAGAGTTTTATTGGTTTATATATTTTAAATGGCATTTAGTAATTGACTAATTTAAAATTTCATTAAAATATTATTTTAAATAGGATTATGCACGATGAAATACTAAACTATTTAAAAGAAATTTGGTGAAAATCGCCCCATAAATGAATATTTTGGAGCAGTTTTAAAGTTAATTGCTCTTTTATAGTTAAATGTTCAATTAGCTGGCTCATTAACCCGACCCAACCTTCGACCATTTAAAATTGGCTGACCCGGTTATGCTAATTCTTTTTGCCGTGTCGAGCATGTCAAGAGTTCAAAGCAAGATTGAGAAAAAAGGAATGTCAGATGGAAAAAGTTGATTTTGCTTTTTTAAAAATCTGTTTGATGATGATCCATTTTGTAAAGCTGTATTGCAAAAGACCAAAGCATTATCAGTAAAAAAGGATGAGATGAAAAAAGTGCTTTTTGGATGATGACCGGTTTAAAGCTGTATGCTTTCAGACTGAGAGAGCACCTGTTGTCCGTTGAATTTTGTGGTTCAAAAAAGCTTAAGCTTATACAATGATGATTATTGCATAATATAGAGAGAAGGCTCATTGTTGAAGAATGTATTCATTGATAGAGCCCGTTGCCACTCACTGCCATTACAGCCTGTATATGACTATAGGGATGATATATGTAGGTATAATCATATGGGACGGAAGGGTGACGATGGGACAGTAATACTGGAATGTCCGGAAGTCAACATGCCTTTATAAATAACATTCAAAATCCCTTGGCAATGATATTCATCCTAGAGACAATTATGGTAATACTAATGTTTATTGCATCAGAAGCAAAACAACGTCTTTGCCTGTTGTCATTTTTGTGAAATGGAGAAGAAAAGAAACGCTCAGGTTGTACATTTTTTGCCAAAATATTTTTGCAAGTTGTCATCATTGCTTTTGATAGGTGGAATAATGGCAAAATCCTGTACAAATTTTTCCACCGTCCCTGCAGCTTTTTAATGTGATGATGATGACGGGAATTGCCTAGCAGATTGTGCCAGGTTTGTAGGAATGTAAAAGTTTGAATTTGGATCATACCACAATCATAATCATCATCTGCAACATTCTCATTTCACAGAAGGCAGAGAAATTGTAGCATATTTAAAAATACCGAAACCCATTCATTCTCTTAAAATTACGTCAACCTCTTTCCCTTCCTTTGGTGAAAGAAGATTACATTTTGAAAGGGAAGAGGATCAGAAGCCAAGTTAAACACCGCAGTTAAAGCTTTTTCCTGGGGTTTTTACATTGAAATATGTAGAAGAGAGCGGAGAACAAAGAACTGATCGTAATCATTGGGCATTATCAGGAGAATAATGGAAACAAGCTCGTTTACATCTATAGAGAAAGTAAATGTAAAGCTGGAAGCATAAAAACCAGATTTTACATCCCTCCTCCGCATTCCACGTTTTGTTTAGAAAGATTATTTTTTATTTGAAATTATTTCAAATGAAAATATTCAGGAATTTTTGTACTTTGCATTGAACAAAGTAGATAGCATTATAATAAGGTCAGGTAATTTTGATTAAAGGTCTTATTTTTCATTCTGGACAAAAATTGGGTAAAATATTATTATTAAACATTTACCCAGTAAAAATACATTTGAATAATCTTTCCTTTGAGCAATCAAAACTCGTTTTTATAATTCCCAGCAAATATTTAATGAATTTTGTTTGTTGTATAGAATGCGACATCAGCGCAAACTTTGGATTCTGCAAAGCCAAATTCAAATAAACCCGATACAAAATTGTTGCCAGGAGCATATAACATAGCAGACTCTACAAAAAGAGCAAAATTACACAAGAAAAGCTATTTACACTTGGATTATTGGAATGGAGAAAGAAATTCTTGTCAAGTGCTGCTTTCCCCCGTTCTGAATTGTAATTAAAAGCAGCATTTGTCTATTTAATTGGGCGATAAATTACGTAAAAAATATTTTCCTTGTCGTTCCCTTTTCTAATAAATTGCATTAATGATAGCAAACGAAGATAAGTTTTGCATACAAAACGGGACAGCATTGCCAAAAATGGAAATAACGCTTCTAGGGGAATATCAAATTACCCCTGAAAAACTGATTGACGCAAATGAACTGCCAATTTTAATAAAAAAAATGCTTTCTAAATCAAATGGAACTAGTTTTGGAAATATTTTTACGCAGTTATATTTCCTACCTTTCCAATTCCAACTTGGAAATCACCCAGCCAGTCGTCCAGAGACAGGGAAGATAGAAATGAATGATATTAAATTTGGAAAAGAGACAGGAAAGATGCTCTTTTCTACTCTTTTCCACACTTTTCCACACGAGCCAATTTTATATTCCTTTTTTCCACTAGTCGAGGAGAGAATTCTTCCGCGGCGTTGTTATGCGACATAGGAGCAATCATCGGAATCCAATCTCGCTTCTGTTAAAAAAAGCAAGCAATTTTCTCCATCTTTACAGGATTTGGAATTGACTTGTTCTTCTCTTTCTTCACCTCCAGAATAGATTTCCGGTGGAATCTTGAACATTTGAAAACATTTTCTCAAATTGACTTTATCTCTTTTCTTGACACGAAAAGGTTGAGTGAGCAGTAGTAAAAAACTGGAAGGAATAAAAAAAACGATGTAAAAAAGATGGCTACGCTGTTTGATTCCTTATACATTTTGTGGCCATCCTCATCCTCTTTTATTTGTCAACATTTACTTCATTATTGAAAATTGCGTAGTGGATTAGTTGGGCCGGGAGAGGAGGAAAAGGGTCTCACTTAAAGTCCCTATCAATTCACCTCTACAAATTCGCCAAAAATCTTTTTTGTTTGTGTTTGCTTCTTCTAAATCATACATCTCCTTAGAAAAAGCATTTTCCTCCAAAATGCAAATGTGGGAAACTTTCAGAAATTGTAAAGAATGAAAAATGTTTTGTGTTGAAGAACTTTTTTGTGGGATTTCTCCATCGAGACGTTTTCCAACCTCCAAAAACCTGGCTAGTTTTACTTAAAAAATTGGCTTGGAAAAGTACCTGCACACAAAAATCTACCTGATTTCTGCTCATCTCGGGAAATTTATCATCAGGATGATCTGAAAAAAAGTAAACTGGATGTTGATAGGAAAGTCAGGAAGAAAAGAGACAGGAGTGGTGCAGTGTTGAGTGAAAATGGGAAATGGCGCACAGGTAATTTTTCTTCTTCAGAATAATCTTAACTTTATTCATAGTTTTTTCCCACTCTTTTTCATTATTACTATTTTTCACAGCATTTCGCATTCCTTTCCACTATCACCGTCTTCATTTTCAGTGTTCCCTCAAGAGGATTTCACTTTTCACCGACAACAACCTGAAATATTGCCAGAAAATCTTTTCCTTCCACAGAAAAACATTTGTAGCTTTCACTGTATGGCTAGGGTAAAAAAAGTGGAAGAAGATGAAGATAAGAACAAGATGGAAAGGAGGAGGAGAAATGTTGATGGTGATCGTGGTAAGCCACTTCTAGAACAACCATAATAATTTCCTTGAGGGTCATCTCATCATCATTTTCTTCGTCTTCATCATCACCGAAATTATTATTGAGGATGTTTGTGTGGTCGTTGTCTGCACAAACTTTCTCTTTTTTACATGGAACTAATGTTTCCAAGCACTTTCTTCTTCTCTCTTTGGGAACTTTACCCATCATTTTTGCGAAAAGATTTTCTGGAACAGACCGGGAAGGAAGTTGTGAAAAAGTTTGCAAAGTGCGCTAGCCTTTTTATTCCTTTTTTACTTCTGACTTACAAAGTTTGAAATAGAAATTGTTTAAGAGATGGGATGCAACCTTTTTCCTTAATGTTTTGTTGTTGTTGACTATGAAGCGATTATGTCGATACAATTCCATTCTTTTTAAACTTTGTTCCTCCAACTAGAAATGCTTCTTTCACATATTTATCATTTTTTGGAAAGGACAACGCCGTTGATAGAGAAAAAAGCTTTTAAAAAAGGTTGAATTGGGAAAGGATGGGAAGTTTGGGTGAGTGACTTTCTTTAAAATTCTTGTAAGGGTTCATTCCATTCGCAAAAATCTCTCCCGTAACACGCTAAAATCTATAAAATGATTGAGAGTACAGGGCAATAATATCCGGAATTTGGTCGTTTATTTTTCAGATAGGGAAAGTACAGGCTGGACATTTTTCTGATTTGTAAAATAAGAAAAAACCTGGGAAATGTGGCGGTGGGGATGACGGTCAGTTTAATAATCCCTTCAAGTGTAAGTTCTCTTAAAAAATCTGTGCTGCCATCACTGCCACTAGCACAGTCACTACTCAAAGTCAAGAATATGAAACAAAAAAGTGAATGCTTTCAGAATTCTGATGATAAATTCAGAAGGAATAAACTCTCATCTATTATGAATGAATGGATAAGGATATTTCTCTATCTTTTTTACTTGCGGTCATCATGCCTGAAACAGAAGCAATTGTGATTCCACTCCATTTTCTGGGTTTTGCTAACCTTCTCTAAGAAAAAGGAGATTGGGTAGATTTGAGAGAAAATAAATTGACCAAGGAAGGAAAAAGTCTAAAAAAGATGGAAGGGATCATGACCAGAGAAGAAGATTGAAGGAAGAAATCTCGTTATTGTTATTATTATGGTTATTGGATTGCTCTTGTTTCGTTCTTGTTTTCCTCATTTTTTCCTCAAGTTTTTTGTACACAAAACAGCAAAAAAATAGCAATCAAAAATCATAAATCTTGGCATCAGCTCATCTATCCTTCAATTTTAGCAATGGCATCACCAGCGGTAAAATATAATAAACTTCAAGAATGCTTGATGTTCTTGCTGAAATTGCAAAATCGTATCTCTTATTAGAACAGTTGAAATGTGTTTGGGGCGTTTGGGGTATTCTTTGAAATAAGAAATGAAATTTTAAAAGGATAATAAACCAAGAAAATAAAAAAATCCTTTTGTGTTTCAGAATAAAATGCGGACTGAAGATTTTAAATTAACTTTCGAAGTCAGTTGTGTAAAGTTTTTCAGTAAATTTAGAATCCCTGTGATAGTGAGTATGACACGGTCATGGGCATATAGAAAATGAAGACTAAAGAATAATTTGCCACCGCTACCGTCATTAATGAAACACAATGAAATGGAAATAAGCGCCGGCTCCGTGAAAATTCCTGGCCATAACATTTCTCCTAAGAAAATGTTTCTTTTCTTTGGTGTTATTATCATGGCTTTTTGGTGTTGGCTCACTTTTCCTCTTTGTCGTCTTCTCTTTTGCGGGAAATGTTCTTCCCATTTTGGTTTATGGGATTGAAAGTTGTCTGTGACAGACATGACGTGGTTCCATCTCCCTTTTCTCTTCCTCACACTTTCCAAAAAGAGAGACACAGAGAGAATATTTCCAAATTACTGAAATGGAGCTATGATTTTCTCTTTGTTATTCACGATCAGCTATTCATGCCAAAAAGAGAGACAAGATTGTGCGAGGAGTAAGTAAACTTGAAATTGCGAATTGTAAAATACGTTTGACTCGTCACGTTCCTTTTTCGTCCCTTTGGTCTTTTTGATGTGGAGGAAGAGAGAAAGAATGGCGACGCCAGACTCAAATTATTGTTCTACTCTCACTCCTCATCCGTAGACCAAGCACGGTTCCATGTCTGTCGTTGTTATTTTCTCTTTTGTAAATTTTGCGACGATTTTCATTCCCTTTGTTCCTTTTTGATTCATTCCAAAGTCAAAGTCGTTGCAAAAAAGCATTAAATTCGAATTTCGTAAAATGGGAAATTGTCAAGCAAAGAAAAAGGAAACCGCATCAAGTTTTTTTGTGAATCAGGCAGATTCATAATATTCCCCTTAGCCGAAATCGCTACCACCGGCAAAACGCAGACGAAGGGGATAGTATGAATTGTTGTTTGTGCCACATAACCTGTACTAGACTTCCAGGAATAAGAAATTTATTTCTCTCCTTCACTCAAGTCGTAGTCACGAGGGGAAACAAAGAAAGGTTAGATTTTTTAGATGGATTCCAGAACCAGTTCATCTCTGTCTCTCTGGTGAAAACGACGGTGAAAGGAAGAAAGGCACAACCGTGTTTTTTGGAAATGACGTTGACGTTTCGAATTCTATTGCGAAAATATATTTACTACGTAAAAATCAAATGAGATTTTCCTTCTGGATTGGAATTTAAAGATTGCATTCTTCTATTTGATATGTGATAGCAACCAGAACAGCTTCCAACTTGACTTTTTGCACCCTTGAATACATTTTATTCTCCAAAAATATAAATATCTGGGAGAAGAATTGGAGGAATCCCATATCAGGATAGAGCAGACTAGCCAAAAACTTTTTGTACGGTTTCCACTTGAGAATTCTCTCTCCTTTCTCTGTATTTTATGTAAAATATAAAATAACGTAATAAACTTCTTTTTTGCACAATGGAGAAAGGAGTAAAATGCAGGAAAGAGGAAAAAATTTCCTGTGTACAAGTACGTGTCTGTCTCTGTTGTTGTTATGAATTGTGATATGATTTTTCCAAGTGAAGAAAAGGTTACGTTTCCTATTTGAAGCTGTATCTGAATTTAATAAAATAATATTAGATAATATTTTATTATGCTTTTTCATTTTACAGCAGAAAGGAAAGTAAAAAATGTATTTGAAAAGAGTATAAAGTTGACGATGATGCGCACTGTAGTGAGTAGTTCAGTTTAATACATTTCCGCTTGAAAAAAGAGACAACGAAAGGTTTAATTAAACGTATAGAATTTGGTCTTTGGAAATCTCTAAAGATTATGCTGGAATAAATAAAATATGAAATAAAATGAAACTTTTTTGCAGAGATGAATCATAGAAATGAAGTAATTTCAAATTTTATTTTAAATTTCATCTTCTTCAACTTTTCTTTATTTTTTGACTTTTTTCAAATGCTCATAGTAATAATAATCATTATCGTAAATATTATATAATAATGTATACGATGTAATTTAATTATAGTTAAATGAGAGAGAGCACATTTTTCAGTTTTTAGTACAATTTAATGTGCCTATTTCTTGGAATATTACTATCATCATTTTACATTTTTGTTTGTATTATGCATACTTTTACTTGTTTCCTCTCTCTGCATACCTTGTAATGATGATAGTAACTCTTTTAATTTTCCTCAATCAACATCAACAATTAAGTATTTATTTTAAAAAATCTTTTTTCATTTTTTATCAGAAGAATAAGTTTCACAAGAGAATAATTTTTAACATCCCTTTTTTCTTACTGCATTAAATTTTTTACGAAGAAATTCTTCATTTAAAATAATAATTATTGTTTAATTATTATTCATTGAATTTTAATTCATATTTTGTTGGTTTACCTTTGTTTCATCTGATGAAACAAAAGCTGAGCTGTTATTATTGTAGATATTACGTCAGAACATTGAATATATTTAGCAATTTGTCATTCTTCACTGAATTCAACAATGAAGATGACATTTTATAACTACTTTTTATTTGCTGCTGATGTTACAGTTATCTTATTGGATACGCAGCGGATTTTAAGTACAGTTTGCCTGTTTAATATTCTCAGGAAGAAGTTAAGTTGTAAAACTTTTTAAAAGTTTGCCCTCATCCTTAGAATAAAGTTTAACTTTGATCAAGTCTGTTAAATTGTTAATTAAAAAGCACCTAAAAATCTGAAAACTCTGATTTCAAGAGAGCTAATTCGGCTAATAAAATTTAATTTAGTTTAAAGGCAAAATAAAATTTCAGTAACTTTCCTAATATTTTGAAATCTCCAATTTTTGCATGGGTAAATGCTTCAAAAGCAGCAAGCACAAGCAGTATAGCCTATCATTGTTATACGTAAAACTACACAAATTATAATCCAGAAGAAATTATAATACCACTTCCATCAGCTAATGTTCCGTTCATTTTAACTAAAACATTACTTTTTCTTTAAGCTTCGCATCGTTTTTTCACATCATTACTATTTTCAATCTAATAAAACTTATCCCTTAGATTGCTCATTCGGAAGCTTCAAACAATCTCGTATTTTAGAAAATATTGTACGAGAAGACTTATTGAATTCATGACGAAAAGCGACAGTTGCTATTGAAGCCGCGTTAAAATATTCTAATAATATTTAAACTATTTAAGTAGAACTTCCGCAAAACAAAAACAAAACAATTTTTTGCAATAACTCCATTTCCAAAATGGTTTATCATAACTTCTAAACAATAATTATTTAGTGAACTAAATAAAAATAACTAAAAAGTGCTACAACTAAAACAGGCCGTTTGCATTATTATAATTATATAATTAACCTTTTTAAACTAAAAATAAAATTCACTGTTTTGGTGACAGCGAAACTAGTAAGATAACCGTTGGGATAGTTTTACTTCATTTTCTTCCTAAGCATCACAAACATAATATCAAAATAGCGACTGCATTTCGTTTGAAGAGAAAATTGAGAAAGACAGGGGTAAAGGGAAGAATGAAGAAGTTTTTAAACACACATAGACACAAAGGCGCAATTTTACAGCGTAATTAACAAAACTGACAAAAAAGGAAAGCACAAGAAGCAAAGCACAAAAGCGGACAAAAACGACTAAATAAACTAAAACAACAAACACAGGTAAGGTTTACAATATCAAGTTAATATCTTATGTTAGTTCCAAAATAGACAAAAATTTGGCGGAATTGGAAGCAATAAACGTTCTTTTAGCTTTTTGAACATATTCTCTAAGTTACATTCACTAAAAAATATTACGTTTAGTTTTTAAGCGCTGTAGCAAAATATAGACGAATTCTTTTATTACTATTTGGTGGCGGTTATAATTAGTAAATTGTGGGAGTGTTTTATACCTAAAATTAACTAACTAATGACAAAAATGGTTTTGTGACTGATTCGTTTTTCATTCACAGCAGTTTTACTAAAACATACTTAGCAGACTTTTCCCCTTTTTAGGTTTTATCAGTGTCAAACTTTTTCTTTTCCCTGCCATTTTATTTCAACGTACTAAATATTTTTATTTTATCAAGTTGGAATTTAATTAATTTAATTACCCATTTATCTGCGTGTCTTTTCAGAAGGCCTCGATTAACTTGAGTAGTAAAAGCAAGGGGGACACTAAACTATACAAAATATTAGTAACACATACCTAATTACGGTTTTAGATTTATCCATCAAGTGTTCAAATAAATGATTATTTTGGCATTACACATGAATCTTCTTAATAAGGGAGAAAAAGACAAAATCATTTGATGGGTGATGGGTGACTCGGGATTATTGACAATAGACAGAACACAAACTAATTATTTTTAGTAATTTTGAAAATGTCCCCTTCTTTCTTTGAATAGTGTTTTTTTTGTTAGAGTAAAAATTATAGTCTTTCTTTTCTATTTCACCTGATGTGTTGAATTGACTGAATGAGATTCTAATTTATTATGACCTTCCTTCCTGATTCTTTTCGGAGATAAGTTCAGCTGAAGACGACTACTCCCGATTATCATAGCGATAGCCAGGTGTTGATGAAGTTGACCAGCTTGCGTTTGCATCAACGGGAGAGGACTCGGTCTGCTCCCAAATGTTTGTTGTGAATGGGTTAAATCCAAGTCCGCGCTATTTAAATATGAATTATAATTAAAACCCGTTCATTGCAAATTATTTTAATATGTCGCTCTATTAATTAACTGTTTTTTCAACTACCTCAACTTCACGATGATGATCCAAGTTTCCCAAGGTTGCCCCACGACTTCCTCCTGAAACAGCGACAGTAGCTGATGAATCAACAGAGCCACCGACAGAGTTTGCAAATGACGTTGGCCACTTTGAAGTTCCGGAATCTTGAGTGTTCCCTAGTCCAGTCCCATTGGGTTCCCAAATACCGTTTCCAACTGAACGTCTACCTCCACCAGCCTGCATTGAAGATGCTGCCAAAGCTGTTGGCCAATCTGCATAGAGACCCCTATCTTGAGAAATATTCTCTTTGCTTCCCGCACTGGAAGTGCCTAATGACCATGGCATTTCGCTGCTGCTACCTCCGGATCCACTCCCAACATTTTCCAGTTTTCCACCCTCCAAACCACTTGGAGAGTTTGATGAGCGAGCCAAGAGTCTAGATGAAGCTCCTCCAACAGCGTCCACATCATAATAGTTCATCTGGTTGTTCCAAGCTGAAACAACAAAGAATACAAAAATTATGAATTATGTTGGGACATTTTTAAATCCTTGAAGAATATGCAATGGGGTTACCTGAAGCTGATGGAAAAGCCCTGTTTTGATCTCCACGGGCTGATGCTGGCTCTGACCGCATTCGCTGCAGATAATTATGAGTTGCTCTTGATGTAGAATGTGTGCTTCCCGATTCCTGCTGCAGGGCAGATGTTTGATGTGGCTGCCGGTATTGCATCGACGCTTCAAACGAGTTTGAAGTTAAACTCAATGTGTTGAAGATATCCATTCCATAATTGTAGAGTTGCGAGCCACCACCAGCAGAATTGTCTCCATTTCCACTGCCACTTACATAAGAGCTTGAGACTCCTCCAGTTACTGCAGATGAAGTCATGATGCCTCCACCTCCTGATCCGTTACCGCTTCCCAATGAAAAGTATCCTCCATCATCAGAACTGCGATTAGACAGCCCAGGAGAGGATGATGTTGGAAATCCATCCAGAATCGAAGCATAATTTGTTTGTAACATGTTTCCAGTTGCATAAATGTCATTGTTCAAAGTTGATGCAGATGAGCCAGCCACAGATGAAAATGTCTGAGTAAGAGCTCCACTACCAACAGCATCTGTAGAACTCTTCCTCCTCCAAATATCGCATCCATTATGTGGCAAAATGTCCGTGCTCCAAGCATTATTGTTCATTCCCAATGCGTTGTTATTTGGATTGGACAAGGTCCGGCTTGGAGGTGTATGCCTGTTACTACTTTGAGCTTGTAACTGGGAGTAGTACGTTGGTGATGTTGGGGACAAGCCACTGCCATACCGAGACTGACCAATTATCCCAGCCGTTGGTCGTCGATGACGAACATTTCCCGCTGCAGCTACTGCGGCAGCAGAACCTATTTGAAGTAATTGCTGTTGATGCTGCATTTGATGTTGATAGCTTCCAGATGACATCAAAACTTGAGAAAATTGAGGGCTATGGCTATTCCTGGAGGTAACATGTCTTCCTCCATCCGGATTTGAACCTCCCAGAATCAAATGTTCTGAGCTTCCCGATCGTTTATGAATGTTCATGGGTCTGTGCATAACGAAAGCTTCAGTTTGAGCAGCCAGCTCACTTAAACTATCCCCACAAGGGCCACATTGAATTGGAGCGTCCCACATTGCCATGTCGTTATGACAATTAAATGTGTGACGACATTTCATACTCGGCGATATCTTCCCATCCACCCCTTTCAATGAGTCTGTATTGTTAAAACTTCCACTGTTTTGCAGCTGTTCTTTCCGTTTACTGTTCTTTTTCTTACCACTACTCATGACCATTGCGTTCTCGTCGTTAAAAGATGTCGGAGAGGACCCCTTTGTTTGAATAGATGCATTGTCGTCCATAAATGAGAGATCCTGTTTACATTCCTGACCTTGTTTCTTTTTTCCAGTCTCTTGCTGCTTACCCTTACCATTTCCTTTCAGTTGTTGCTGACCAGCTACTGCACTATTGATATTTTCTTGAGATAATGATGAGCTGGCTCTTGCATTGTTTTTAGCTTGAGACTCTTTGCATGGTTTTTGGTTGCTTGAGGGAATATAGAAATCATCGGCGTTTGAACAATTTGAACTTTCAGTCGTGGTAGAGCTTGTTTCCTCCTGTTCAGCTTTGCTTGCTCCTTTTGCACTCAGTGACACCAAAGAACTAACATTTGGAAAAGAACCTCCATTACCACCACTGTTCCGCCGTTTCTTTTGTTTATTAGAAGATGATGAAGGAGTAGTTGAATTTTGCACATTTGAAGATGAATTTGAAGAAACAGGCATCCCTTTCTTTTTCTTGGAGTTCAGTGATATTGCATTGCCAGTGTCTGCTGATGTTGGGGAGTTTTCCTTATTTTTCTTGCAAAATCCACCACCACCAGTCGATAATGCTGACGTAATTTCTTCAAAATGAGGAGGCGAACTACTCTTTTGATTACTTTTATCTGCTAATTTCATGGTTGTTGATGAAGTAGAGGGAACCAATGACGTTGGTGATGTTGCATTTGAGTTTTCAACACCACCCTTTTTCGTACGTCGATTTCTCAGAGTTGAGCTATTGTTGTTAGATAAAACACTGTTGGCTGTTCCATTGGAAAAGTGTTGGATAGACTTAGTGGCGGTACCGTTTGGTAATTGTGAGTTGTGATGGTTTGCAGATGAGTACCCCGTTGCTGTTTGTGTTGATGATGAGGATTTATTATTTTCTTTGTTATTATTACGCTTGAACCGATTACCAACTTGGTCAGCTACCGCTTTGAGATCAAATTTAGCCCCTCCTTCCTTCCCATCTTTGATGCAAGCTTCACCAGAAACTACACGAACTGTTTGCACAGGTGTGCTTGAGACAACGGAGCCAGCTTCGACGTAAGACATTAGAGCTGCAGCAATGATAGCAACACCAACACCAATCACTAGAAAGATTTTCAGTACGTATTCCCAAGCCGGACGTGAAATTATTGAGGAGCAAATGCTCAACATTTTGCTTGGGATCATTGCAACTAAAGTGTAGTTATATTCCTGAAAGGAAAAAAGGAGTCATTCAGTTATTTATTGTCATTACACATTATTCAAAAAGTTCCATTTTTCATTTGTTTAATTTTCGTTAATATTAAAATGTAGCTAACCGTGCCCGATGAATCCACTAGTCGTAGTGTTCTCACTACTTTCGACATGGTGAAATCCGGCGAGAAAGCAATGTCAATGGAATGAGTATGATTGGGTTGAAGCGTAAATGAATGACAGTTTAAAATACGAAAGCCATAGCCTTCGCAATACTCTCCAGCAGGATTGGGAGATGATGTGCTTCCAAAATAACTGTTCATCATCCCAAATCCAAGCAACGACAAGTGCCATGGAAGTCCAAACAGGGTAGACTCAGGAGTAAAAACTTCTACAATATGTATGTGTAGTGGCATCTCCCCAATATTCCTGGCTAGAAAAGACCGACGAACAGTGAGTTGGGGTGGAACATACTTACTCGTCGCTGCTTCAGCTTGACAGGCTTGTAAAAGCTTTTCAGTAAGTTGAAATAAAAGCGTGGAGCCGGGAGCTCCATTGCCAACTGTAAGCTGGCCCAGACCGGCTCGCCCTTTTGCTGTTATCACTTCGATCCCTGTCAAGTTATTCCTTAGCAAAATCACAGTGCTTGCCAAGTCTTTGGAAGAGGGCCGATAGGTAGTTCTCAAAAAATATTTTAAACCAGCTGGAACCACAAATGCTAGGCCTGGGAGATGTAAAGAGTCGTCAATCCCCTCGCGAGTGAGCACGGCACGGAACAGTTGTAGTTGGATGTCTCTCATCTCAATGGAATTATTTTGTTGACTAGATGAAGTAAAAACTCCGCTTATATTGAACGCTTGTTCTCCTGCGGTGAAGTTCCCTCCGGGAAAGTTATTCACGTTGTTGTTGGCACTCGGAACTAGAAATCTGGACCAGTGAGGTCCATACTCACTTGCAAGAACAGCTTGAACTAGCATTGGGAAACTCGAAGGGTTACTCACAGGAATTTCTATGACACTCTCATTTCCCAACGCTGTCAACGGGAACACAATCGGTTTTTGAGATAAGATGCGAGGCCAAATGTAATTCACCTTGGTGGGCAGTTTGTACCCACCCACTTCATTCGTATCAACCCAAACAGATATGTTGGATACTAAAACAAAAAAAATATGGCAAATTAATATCAACTTATTCAAATCACAATAAAGTCCTCCATTTATATTTATTCAAATACTTGATATTATTCTTCTTGTACCTGTGGCTTCACCTAAACTCTCAAAACGCTTTTGAAGCGTTCTCATTATATCCCAATCAAGGTCTCCGCCATCCCATCCTAACCGGGCTGCTTTCATCCAAGATTTTCCAGCTGCAAGAACAAAATTAATTAAAGTGAAAAGCATCATACAAAAAATCAATATGCAAACATGTTCATTTAACAATTATATTAAATTACTTGGTGACTTCAATGTAAAACCCGCATAACAATCAAGATCACAGAAAGTTCTTGGGTCAAAATGAACTTTGCCGACGTAACTTCGACGCATCGGAGGTATTTCAGGACTTTCACCGGGAGAAGGACTAAACCAAAGTAATTTGGGAGGTCGTGAACGAATAGAACTAAGTAGTAGAGTACGATTATAGGACGAGCCTAGGTAAAGCTTTTCACATGAGATCTTTCCCTGTAAATAAAAATAAAATTGCAAGTTTAAAAATAATCGCAAACCATTTGTAAGATTTTAAAAACCAAACAACGATAATTTTAGACTTCAAAGTGGATTAACTCACAGGAAACACTTTATCAAAAACGAAAGTATCCGCAAAAACGGACCCTTTTGAAACTGCAAATCGAAATGGCACATGAAGAGTTTGATTGTGGTCCGTTGTAACGTACGTTTCCCCAAAAAATGTTCCCTCTGTTGCTGGACGTCGGATTTCAATTGAAAACACAGCCATGTGACCAGGCTGGAGAAATAACTGCAAACATAAAAATGTAAGTTAGTTTTAATACGAAACTTCAACTAGAGACAAATTAATCCTTTTAAAATGTTGATAATTTAGTCAATAGTTATAGTCATGTTTACCGATTTCTGGAGCGCATCAAAGTCTTGAATCTTATTTAGATCTTCCTTAACTCCCTTCTGCATTCCTACCAGATCAATCTTGGCCAATGATGAGTTGGACCCCCACGACTTTAATCGTATCTCAACTGGATTTTTATTTTCGAGGGAAAAGTACTCTGTGTGGGTTGAGTACAGTTCAAGCCTACCGCAGTCTATCTCTCCATTGTCAAACGTGTGCTATTTTTAAAATGAAAATAATTAAATATAAATTATATTTTCCATCCCTTACGCTATGCTTTACATATGAAATTATAAAATTAAATTATGTTTACACAAACCATTTCTAATTTTCCATCGTAACACATAAGTGGTAATTTAATGTCGGTGATGTTGCTTTTTACGGTAACTTCAATTTTGTTTCGAGCATCACAAATTTCTTCCTTTTTATGAATTTTCATTGAAAAAATTGTTTGCTCTTCCCCAGGAGCAATAACAAAGGTCTGGTTAAAACTTAATTTAACCACGTCGGGATGACTAACTGCAACATTGTAGATTGCTACAGTTGCAGAGAATTTATTACGAACACTGAAAACATAATAAAGTACAAAATATGTTATGAAATACTCAAAACTCAAACATCAGAAAGCTGGGCAATTGCTAACTTACCTAAAATTTCGAGGAGGTATAAGATCAGACTTAACAAAAAATCCTAAAGATGAAGCGTTATATTCGAGCTCTCCTTGCATAACTGTAGCCCTGAAAGGAACCGTTACGGATTTCCCACACTCACTAACAATTTGAATCATTCCATGAGAATATTTGGAATCACTAGCTTGAGAAGCTAAATTAACAACAGAAATGGAAGACAGCTTTGTTAAATCCTTTAAAATGAAAACAAAATGAAAAGATTGAGAATTTTACAAAATTACATGGTCTAAACTTACGATCAAATGTTACAAGGGCTACCACAGTGGAAACAGAGTTATCTGGTTCAATCACAAGAGGTCGAAACTCAATTTTAACAGCAGGATTAGGAGCTCCCTTTACAGAGACAGCCTGAACATTCACAGGCTGCTGTTCTGCGTTTATAATGAACAACGAAAGTGTTTTGGGTTTATCTGATTGGACTAGGAGTCCAAAGTCCAGAGAGTCTTGGGGTGAATACATTCCGGGTTCGGAACTGACTTGAACCTCTACAGGCAATAGTAAGTACTCTGATGACTCAGAAGTACTGTTGACTCGAATTCTGAACAAATGAAATAAAAAGTTATCATTGAGCCAGTGAATTAACAAAATAATTCTGGAAGAGTAGTTGTCTGCTTCGAACTTTAAAACATTTCTAATTCCTTACTTGATAAAACCGGTGTGGTTCCCATCTGCTTTCCCTTGAAAACTGCCCTTCATGACAGACTTTGTTTCAAAAGGCTCTATGGCCCAAGCGCTTCCTGCCGCATTTGGCTCCACACCATCTGGAAGCTGAAGGTGGAATTCAGCTCCACTTGAATGCATTTCCACCACTTGGATTTTCGTGTCGTGAGTGTTGTGCATGGTAATCAGCGGTTCGTACGTCCCATTCACTGGGATACGTGCCCCAACAAGGGGCTTCAGTCTATATGGGTTGGGCAGTCCAAAACCCTTCACCTATTTACAAACATAAAAATGACTCATTATTCGATATTTTTAACACAAAGCATTATATAAACATTAATCAAGAAAATAATCTGTAATGCCATTATTACATAATATTTAAACAGTCCCTTCGAGGTATGAATGTACAAGTTTGACTCTACGAGACCTTCGACGCGACTTAGAAATACAATCTCAAACGTTGTATTACTTTCTGGACCGATTACCTTCAATTACATAAAAAAATTCAATGCATTAATTATATTTGTTTCATCATTTTCTACAAAAGCAAAATTCATTAAAGTAACAAGATTGGTTTGTAATTTGTTCAAGGCTCCAACCTTATCTGCGAAAAACGACGAGTGGAAATGGACAGTGTTGCCCGAGATAGAGATCAATTTGAGGTTTTCGTTTTTCAGTCGGTTGTCCACCCTGACAACTCCCAAACGAGGTACACCAACAGGGCTGTAACAAAAACAACAACTTTTTGAGATATGGAAAGTAAAAGCCATCTATAGTCATCCAACTCAATACCCATTTCTATCAGTAATATTGCAGTTTTAATTCATTTTATCATTTGGACTTCTTTTTCCTTCCAGAAAAAATTAATTGCATTTTCAATACTAGGTTACTAAATTAAGGAAAAACAAATATGCATTCGTTTAACATAATCATTATTATATCATAAGCCAAAGAAGTTACAATGTCGCACCATTTTTTGCTAAACCAAAACCACTTTTGCTGCTGCACTGCTCTACAGCAATACTTCAACCTGTTTTTGTCGGCTGAATGACCACTTGACACTTGTCGGGTCATCGTCGCATTAAAAACTGATAAGCACACACTTCTTCTACTTCTGCTTATCTATACATATATTATGGCATTAAAAGAGAAGAAACTAGGCAATTTGAAACAAGTGTTTTAGAGCATTCGCTGCACAACAACATTATTGATAACTACTCTAAATTAAAAAATTTGTATAAAAACAACTAAAAATACACTTCTGAATTAACAAATTATGTACACAAAACTGCATCAATTTACTAGCATATTTCAGTAGTTTTATTTAAGGAAACCTATTTACCTTTCATTAAAATCAAAATACTTGGGATGGAAAGACAGAAGAGAACTGTCCGACGGTTGCTGGCTTTCCAATTCAGCTAGTGCATTAGAGTCGGGCAATCTTTAACAAGATAAAATATTGAATGAGATATAAAAACATAAACTGCAATAGATTACAATTATAAATTTTAAAATTATACCCTTGTGTTGCTCCTTTCGGAACAAGAAATGGGAGAACAATCCCCACTCCACCCCAAAGTAGGGTGAACATCATTAGGGGAAGAAATGATGCACCCATTGCATTAATTTTTACACACTAATTGTTATAAACATGCACACTTTCTCGCTTGACTATATAAATTCCAAAATACGAAGAAAGTAAAGACAACAAAGTCTTCTGTCTCCAATTTTATCCGGTAATTCTTCTCCAAGCCAATTATTCTCCAAATTATCTGTAAACAAACACAAAACGTGTCATATTTCATATTTTGTTTAATCCGTTACTAATCTCCTTTTTCTCTTTAACGGCTATAGAATAAGAGAAGATCAAGTTCAATTCCGGTGAACTCATCAACGATTTCTCGGAAAAGGCAAAACAAGAGGAGAAAAGCTTAGCGCTAATTATTAAGAACAAAACCTCAAAACGATCATATCGCGAAAGGCAGCTGATTTTTATTATCTATCAAATGTCAAAATATTAACTCTTCAGCGTCATAACAAAGGAAGGAAATTGAATACGTTGACAATGGTAAAACAGGAATTCAACTAAAAACGAATACAATTAAAGTTTAATTCACTTACCTTTGTATTCTTTTTTATCACACGCCAAAAATACACGTTTGAACTACATCACTTCTGTTTTTTCCTGATTCAAGTGACAAAGGTTTGAAATGAAGATCCCAGCGTTTGCATTATATCTTCTTCTGGAGACATTTACAAAATTATTTCGTCACCGTTATCCCTCCAAACTATTCCTAAGTAGATTCTAACACTTAACTACTTTGCAAAATAATCCCCAAATCCCCTTATCCTTCCACTTGACCCGTTTCTTCACTAATTTACAAAAAATCTCTACCGTAACATCCCCAAATTTAACAGAACATTAAACCCTAAAAACCCTTCCTAATCTTATCTTCCTTCTTGGCTTCCTTCTCGAATTCTCAGCTGTTCTTGCTTATTCTGTAGGAGGTCAAAAAGGTCACAAAAGGATTTCAGAATGTAATTAACTTCCACATCATCACATTTTAAAAGAAGCTGGACAAAACAATTTTAACCTTTCGTAATAAAAGTTTTAAAGATATTTCAAAAGTAATTCAACTTTTAATTAGTGACTAAATCATTTCTAAAATACAATAAGCTCGCGCTTTCTTACCAGTACGATTTCCACACACGAGTTCAATCCTGCTCCAAAGCTCTTCCTTTTTCTTAACCTTAATTAACTTTAATTAACCTTACAACTGGATCCTAACTATGCTATCACCCTTCTCTAATTAACTTTTTAAACTGTGTGTGATGATAAATGACGTCGTTTTAAAAATAATTACAAAGTAGTATCCTAAACAGGGCTCATGTTAATGTTACTTTAAATAATAATATTTAGACATGAATCGTTAAACTCTTCTGTTTTCCCTTTTTTCTCTTAAAATCTACTTTTTACACACTTCTCTCTCTCCATCTCACTTGCCCATTTAGTTTTTACGAAGAGGTCTCCTCACCACTCTCCCTCGTACACTCCACTCCGTGCTCCCCTCTTCAATATTTTCTATCCCTGCAATACATTTCCAATACCTACTCTCCCATCCCACCAGTGTTTTCCTCGAGTTATTTAAAACGTATGAAGCTTCCTGTGCATATAATGCATGTGCAATGTGCAAAGTGTGCACTTGAGCATGAGACATGTTTTAAGTGGAAAATTTAAGTGTAGTTTTCTAACATGGACGGGATAGAATTGGGTAAAATGGATTGGATTTTCACATCATTGAATCCAAGTTTTTGTATTGCGAGGATTGAACAAGTTTTTACGAAGGGAACAATGTGCTTGGTCAAAAGTTATGTAATTTTTGTTTGGAAGGAAACGGTGGTGAACAAAAATGCTGTTTGGATGAAAAGGAAATGAGAAATTGAAAAAAATGTACATAGTTCCCTTTTGTCTTTTTTCATCGTCTTCACCTGCGTTTTTAAGGGAGATTTTGTTTGAGGATGGGCCTTTGTTCCTGCAGATTTCAACGGATCCGGCGGTTTGAGACTGGACAGCAGCTGCCTCAACTTTTGGCAATTAATAATGGGCGACAATGATGGATTCCCAGCTGCCCTTTTTTATTTTTTTATTTTGTCAAATCTGTAGATTACTTTGGGGGTAATGTGAGATTACAAATAACAGGTTCAAGGTTTTACTAATTGATAAGTAATGAGGGCCAGTTATAATTTTCACTGGGAAGATTGAAATGCTGGTGGTTTTTAAAAAGTATTTATGCTTTGTAATTTGTAAGATTTTGATGCGTGGGTGGATATCTGTGGTTAAGTTTTATTTTTCAAGTGTCGTTTGCAGAACTGATTTTCCCTGGAAATGTTTTCTGCATTAAAATACCAGAACTAGGGGAGATAAACAGATTCTATCGCCCAGCACTGGATATCCAACCAATTCAACAGAGGGTGACCAAGAAAAAAATATCCGAAAATGCTACAATTTAATTCTGTAAATGAACGTGTGGTTATTGCGGTTATGGAAACAAACATAAACAGTTTTTGGATTGTCGTTGAAAGGGTCCTTTGATTCATTTACCTTGACATTTTCCATGAAATTCGCAGAGGAAAAAAGCTGCCAATTAAACAAGTCTTTTTTCAAATTTTCTCACTTTTCCCCTTCCCAATCTCATACTATACAACATTTTGTAATACGGATTTTCGTTTTGAACGAGGATATCAAAGCTAATTGATAATTCATTTGATCAGTTTCCTTAAAATCATTTTAATTCGATATTTTAATTTTCTTTCATCATTTTCCTTTCATCCCTTCTCTTACGAATGAGAGGTTAACTAGATCATCAGATTCCATTTTTATTGTGCAATTTTCCACATCTTTTGTGTAAATAGATTTTTAGGTAAAGTGCAAAGTTGACTGAAAGAGAGAATTGTTCAAACCCCATGTCATCTTTATCAATTGACACCACCTACGATGTATTTTACAACACAATTGACAATTCCAAGGAAAATTAACAACCGAAGGAGGAAAAGCTTTAGTTTTGCGTAGTTGCAAAAGTGTATGAAAAGTAGATCAAACATTTTCACAAAATAAAAAAGACTATTTAGTCAAGACTAGAAAGAATCCTCCTAACTTTCATCATTGTCAATTGTAAAAAGCTTGTGTGGGAAGCGTCAGGAGGAAAATGGCTCACTGGGGGAAAATGATAGGAAAACGGAGCATATAAGTAGAAAAAGGTGATGTTGATGAAAAATATAATTTTTATTTCCTTTTTTACAACTTTTCCCCTTGTTTCCAAAGCCAAATTAACTTTTCTGAAAGAATTTGGATGTTAATCATAAGGAGGAGTGATGGAAGATTCTTTTGCCAATTTTATGCATTTTCCGGTCATAACTTTCCCTAATTTTCAACAGCCGACCATTTTATGACACATGGAATTGCTTTTTTGTGGACGTAATTATGAACAATTCGGGATGGAATGAGACGAAAGATATTTTTAAGAGTTTCTTTATTAGTTCCCGAGGACATT
Source organism: Lepidocyrtus fimetarius (assembly GCA_036507315.1). Taxonomy (NCBI): domain Eukaryota; kingdom Metazoa; phylum Arthropoda; class Collembola; order Entomobryomorpha; family Entomobryidae; genus Lepidocyrtus; species Lepidocyrtus fimetarius. The sequence goes on from JAANSO010000493.1 coordinate 23,073, forward strand.
TAATCTATCAACTTGTACGTTTAGCCCACAATTAAAATTTTCCTTGGGCATAATCAACTATTTTCTTTACTTTTTGTATGCTTTTAATCTAGAAAAGAGATTGGAAATGGAAGGATTTTTTGTTGACAATAGAAAGTGAAATGTGAAAGATGTTTACTCTCAGAAGGAAGGAGTTTGAATAGGAAAAAAACGCTAGGAATTTGTCGCCTACACACCAACACGTGAGGATGGTGACGCTTTGATGGCTCTTTCCAATGAAAACAGTTTTGTATAGGTTGAAGCTGTTGGAACTGGAATGAAATGGTGTTTAAACCCCTTTATTATAAGATGTCGCTTTTATACGCTTTTATACGTGTTGTCAATTATCCTTGGAGGAATACGTGAAGTGTGAAGAACGCTTGACAATATCGTTTTTTATTCCGGATTAAAGTATCATTCAAATGCATTAAAATAGAAAGCGGTTAAAACTGGAAAATATTATGCAACTAATGTTTATCTCTTTTAAGAAAGGAATCTTTTAAAAAGACAAACTTTCTTTTATTGCTTACTTTGTTTCTGAGATTAAAAAGATAGAGAATGAAAAGGAAATGTAGAACGACATAGAAGGTTTCAAACAGACATTTACGGTTTTGTATTTAGAAAGAGAAAGAAATTGGAGAAACCGGTGTAAACTAGTTAGAAAGAAAGTAATTTATTTTTAGAGAAAGAAAAGAATGGGAGGATGGACGAAGAAAGAACGTTGTTAATTGTTTGTTATTTCACACAACAATAAAATATTCTAAGAAATTGCTTATCATTGAATCGTAATAATCCGCTGAATTCTTACGGAATCTGGTTAAGTCTGAATTAAATTCAGGCCATTGTGGTAGGTATCGATGGTTTGGAAGATTGCAATCGGTTTGACAAAAGACTCTGTACTTTTCTCCTTGTAAATAAAATAGTGCAATAATAACTTTATGCATTAAAATAAAGTTAAAAAGGAGTCTTAGATTACCCCTGGTCCCACCAGAAAGAGATTTTTATATTTTTACGAAATACTTAAAACGTTTATTTTTCCGTTTAATTCATTCATTTTTACAAAACATTAAACACTTTCTTGTTACATAAAATAACAATTAATTTGGCATAACAATACGTTGACGGCTCAGGAAAAGGCATAATCTTAATAAAAACAAAGATGGAAAAGGCATTCTTCAATTTTTGATAATGTAAATACCTTTCCAAATTTGCTTTTAGTAAGGTGATGCCTTTTGCCAAGCCATCGATGAATAGTTTTTTACTCTTTCTCCTCTTACAAAAGTATTTACCATTTTGGTACTTTGAGAATAACTTTTGAGCTCATTCACACTAGTACTTGATGAGTTGATTGATTGTAGACCAAATAAAATAGACTATCACTTCATTTGCTAATTTCATACATAACTCACTCGAAATCAACGATGGAAAAGTATTTTGAACGGTATTTACAAAAAATGAGTAAAAGTCAGGTTTACATTGAAAAATAAAATGCTATTCCCTTTTTACCAATCATTTCTTTTCTTAAGCATCACAACAATTCTTTCGGACTAACGAAGACTAATAAATCGGCACATAAAATTTAATGTTTATTCACGCAAGCCATGTTTTTTATCTAACATCCTACGTTAAACGAAGAAACCTATATAGGTAATTTAAGGTAATTAGGTAATTCTACAGCTTTAACTTAAATACTACAGATCAGGTTCACATTATTCCTTTCTTCCTTCTCCATTTCTCATTTTTACTTATTTTATGTATTAAGTTTAGCGGTTTTCTTAAAAACCTAATTTACTTTAATTGCTATGGATAATCCATTTTATTTTTCTAAATATTCTGAACAGAAGAAGGAACCTACGAAAATGGGGTATTATGTGTAATATGATACATCATTATTTCGATATTTGTCAAGTCTGAAAATTGGATGGACGTAGAATTTAAGCAGACACTCCGCTGCTGTAGTCGTTGTTTTGTTGGGGCGAAATGAAAACATGAAAATTTACACCTTAATAGTAAATAGCATATATAGAATAATAATTATAATATGTTTATATCAGCATTGTTTTTATCAAAACAGTTTTTGTGATTTGTGATAGTACGCACCATTTTCATTACAGATATTTAGTTTTTAATTAATTTTATAAATATAGTAAATATATATAGCAGCTCTTCATTTAATTGTACTTTTAAGTAATTCTTTTTCCACTAATATAAACCTCTGATTCACCTTTTCTTTTAAAAATTACTCAAATTCTTTCAAGGTAGTCATTTCTTTAGTTATAAAGCAGTTATAATTAATTTTTAAGCATTTTCCTTGTATATAGAAAAAAGGTTTTTATATTTTTCCGTCCACTGTTTCCGTCTTATGAGCATTCTCATTCCATGTAATATATTAAATGTAATTTTATATGAAAAAGAAGACAAGTACTAAAAATCTACAGACACTTTCTGTTTAAAAATACATTTTCTACCGTAAAATTTAACTATGCATTTGCTTATTCAATAAAAACCCTATTTAAATTTTTATCCCCAGCCTTGCTTCTAATAGGATCCTGCTACTCATATTTCAAAATGCAATTAATTTTCTTCTTTAAAAACAGAGTCTGCTTTTTATCGTTTTTGATTTATTTGTTAAAAAACCTTTCCATGCATGTGTACAGATTTTTCGCTTATTATTCACATTTTTGCTTTAAGCATTGTTTTGGCAAATTTGTAGAGTTTCGCCCCACAACTAATTTATTACGAAGTTGACGATGGCTTGTGGATGGGAGGCGAGAAAATAATGAAGTTTTGATGAGTGCTTAAGCACACGCCCGCCCACACCCGTGTCATAATCATCATCGTTATCTTCGTGACACCCACTCAAAACACTAATTCCAAAACACTTTACGTTTTATAGAGCACAGACGAAAGCATGCCAGGGAGATAATCGATCATTTTCTAATCGTTTGCTTAAAAAATTGTAAACTTTCCATGCATACTTAATAAAAAGTTAAGCTAGTCGGCCGTTAATTTCTTGTAAGATGATAATGATAAGTTTGTTCGGAAAGGAAGTCATCTTGGAAGTTAATTAGAGTAAATGACGGGTTAATTTCTTCTGTCTACATGTATAACTTAAATACTACCTTAATACACATCGTTATATATTAGGTTTTAACTAAAAAACGTGTAAAACTAGGACATGACGCATTCTCCTCGCCTCCTTTGATACTTCTGGTGATGCTACGTAATTAGTAACCCAGACAAAGAACAAAATTAGGTTTTCTGTTAAATATTCAGTTGATTGGAGAGAAAAAGATTGGAAAGATTGAAAGAGAGGAAAGGAAAGGGGAGGTGAAGTGATTATCATTTCGATCCAGAAGTATCAAAGGAGGCAAACACTTTTCATAAGCCGGTGGACCCATGTCTAGACTTTTTGGATGAAGTAGGCTTCTCATCCTCATCATCACAATAGCCGAGCGTAATTTTCTTTCTCGTTATCATACTGAGAGCCGCAGTTTTATCGAAGTCAATCGTAGCATATCCTAAATCCCCGTTGTTTTGTTGCTTACTCGTTAACCTTGGGGGAGGGTACTCCCCTAGTGGTTTTGAGGTAAGTTTGCTGCTACTACTACCTCCACTGCTACTACTACTACTTCCTCCTCCGTCGTTTCCTGCTTTTGAGGTGGATGGTCCAGCAACGGCAGAGGATGAGGAGGAAAGGAGTAGGTGATGGTGTTTATTGATAAGACCGAGTCGACTGGAGTACGGTGAGTTGCTTGAGGACGAACTTGAAGGCCTGTCAGTCTTCAAATCTAATTCTGCGTAGTTAATTTCTGCGGGCTCTTGCTGTACCGGGGGATAGCGAGGAATGGCGTTCACGTAACTACTGGAGGAAGCTGCATTCACAAAGTTTTTAGAGGTTGTGGCGGAGAAGGAAGTCGAGGCGGTGGACTTTGTTTGATTGCAGAATACGTTGGAATATACAGCGCACGATTTAGAATTATTTGCGGTGGAAGAAGTTGTAGAGGAAGATGAAGAAGGTCCCACTGGGGGAAGGGTGGTTGCTGGACGCGGAGCCGGTGGGGGAGGAATGTTCGTGTTTTGATAATTGGAAGAAGCTGCAAAGAGAACTCCCCCGTGGCTTTCTATGTTCATGTACACCGGATGATTCTCAGAGTGGGTGGGGGCTCGCCCGCTAATTAACGATGATGATGTTTGATGTGGTCCACGATTTGAAAAAGATGATGCAGATGCTCCAGTTTGGCCTGATTTTTGAGAAGAATTCCCAGGAATTACTGTGGAGGAAGGTGTTTGTACAACGTCCGGTGGTGGCTCATTTGCGGAAGTTGACGGAAGCGCAGAAGATGATGAGTTATTGTTTACTCCAGCGGCCACAGCTGATGCAGCTGCAGCCAAAAGTCTGGAGCTGCTATTTTCCGCTAAATTGACGTAGACGAAAGTGGAGCTGGCTGGAGTGGACGCTGCCGTGTTGGAATTGTTGTTGCCTGAGTTTACAGGAGTTCCAGAGTTAGTTGGTGAAATAGGAGTTGAAGGAAGTGTAGGGATACTTGCTTGCCCCCCACCTCCAGGATTCCCTTGGATTTTTGCTTGAAGTAAGTTGAAAAGAGATTGTGCCCTGGTACAGCGAAAAGCAAAGATGCCAGCCCCTGTTGGACATCTGCGGCCGGATTCGAACGAGAAGAGGTCGTTGTCAAAGCCATAGCGACGGAGGCATCGTAGTGGCCAAGTTAAGGGAGGTTTTCCCTTGACGTGGAGAACAAGGTCTGTCTCCGTCACTTCTAGCTTACCGGGGGATACTCGTTGCCCTGAGTCGTCTACGTTTTGGACGGCGAATATGTTCTGCCGGGAGGCATCTTGCCGGCTAGAGGAGGACGAAGAGGTGAAGGAACAACTTCGGAAGAATGCTACGCGGCTTCCGATACAACCCATTTTGCACCTTTGCTCATACCTTCAATACGAAGCTTTTTTCTTGCATCTGAAATTAAAAATATAAAAAGATTTGTCAAAAACAGACACAGATAACAGTTAATGAATAACTTCTCAAAATGCCCCTCTTGTTTAAAAAACACCATAAAATGTCGAATTCTTCCAGTTTTTCTTTTCTCTTTTCTCCATCATCAATCTTTCTTCTAGTAAGAAAGTTAGCGTACTGCGAATAATTACTTTTTTCTTCTGAATCATCCACTTCCTTTAATTGCACCGTACCCCACATCCTCCTTCAATCTCATTTCCTGTCCGTGAAGGTTATACAGTATTTTTTATTTCAATACCTCACCTCCCTTTCTCTCGTTTCTAATCAACTTCTCTCTTTTCACTTGACTGATTCCTCTTCTTTTTAACCGGATACGAAAGGTGTGGCTCATCTTCATTTTCATCCGTTAATCAAATACTATTTTTCCATCCCAGAATTAGTTTTAAGAGTTGTTATGTAAGTTTCCTTACTTAAGACATATTTTAAAATGCATAATAATATCACGTATATTTTCGTAACTGTATTTTTATCGCCAAAGTGTACTTTTCAAAGCAAACACTTTTACTCATTTTTCTGCAGTTTTGTAAAAGTTAACAAAAATATTTTCATATTCCAGCACTACAAAAGGCGTTGACCTCGATTACGCAATGGTATCTTCATTAAGCTAATCAACTTTTCATAAAAAAGTTGGCCAATTTCACATTTTTAAAAAAGTCGCCTAGACATTTGTGTTGAAATAAATTTTAAAACAAGAGACCTGTGAGAAGGAAAGCAAACGAATGCTTTAAGACGCATTATTTACCTGATTTATTACGTAACATTATGTCATATATCATTCTTAAAGAATCAACCTTTTTCAATCTTTCAAGTTGGTTTGCGGTGCGTGCTTTGCTATTCCCCTCTTTTTATTATCATCTACCTGTTCAAAAAATGATACGGGTTATTACAGGAAACCACATGCGGCAGATGACGTGTGTGTTCAAAAAAGGAGTGAGCGGCTCCTGTTTAATATTTTCTTAAAGCACGCGAGGAAGATACGTGGGGGGACTTGATCATATTCTACAACAATTACATAAGAATATATTAAGCTAGACTAGAAACACAACCGGAAACGAACTAAATGTATTCCCTAAAGAGATAGGGCTCTATTAATAAATGTAATCACATCATGAAACATTGCACCTCTTTTGGAAAATTTAAATTATTTACTATTGCGTAAGACTAGTGGGTTCAAAGGGTTATCATATTTGCAACTTGATAAGCTCTTTTGCATTGATCCTTTTATCGTATTTCCATTGAAAGGTAATCTCTTTTTTATTCTTCATTGTGTAATAAAATATTTCACTTTGATTTCTCTCTGCAATTCTTGTAAGGCAAGTTTAAAACGATTTCGTAATCCTTTTATAGTGACACAGAATCAAATCAACTTCCAAACGTAATTCTTTTGGGTTTTGGCTTGCTTTTGTTAAAATTATCTCTTTTTAAATTGTGAATGAATTTGAAAACTATGAATGGAGCGGATGTACCTCATGAACGGTTTGTAACAAACGAATTGTACAAAAAAAGGTGAGTGCATCATGGAAAAGACGTTGATACGGCTTCAATCTCTACGAGAGAGAAAATCGCGTGTCTAAATCTTTTTTTGTTTGTTATGCAATGCGATATGACAAACAAAGGTAGAGAATTACCACAAAATAATAAATCGAGTTTCTTTTTAGATCTCGGCGTGTAGACTTGAATTATTCAAAAGTATTCATTCACCCTTCTTCCTCCATCCAATTATGTCAAATCCAAATAAATTAACAAACAAGGAAAGGATCTCCTCCTCGTCGTCGTTTTAAAAGTGTTTACTGCTACTGACATAATCCCAGAAATTTGAACAACTCCAGAAGAGTACAGAGATACAATGAAAACATGGAACAAGTCTAAATGAAGTTATTCTGGCTTAAATTGTAAAGATGATGATGATAAAGTCTGGACAAAACAAAGGAAATAGACACGGAAAGACATGTGAACACGAAAATAAACAAAACAATGCTCTTGCTTCGTGGCTTTCTGACTTTTGTTTTTCTTATGATTATGTGACATACCTACTTTACCTTTTGCATTAGTTAATGTCATCTCATCTTAGATTTTCTTTTGTAAAAAAACGATATGACTGGACGTGATAGAAAATTCAAAAGGGAATATTTTCTGTGTAAAAATACTCATTTATTCCCTTTCATTTGGACTCCAATAGGAATTAATTACACGACAAAATCTACAAAAATGACAGAGTGACAGGCTACATCCCAATATTTGGTAGGAAACTAGTGAACCCGACTCAGCTCCGTCCGCTTATTAAAATAGAAGCCAAGTGGAGCGTGAAATTTCATAACAATCCTTGTCTCTTCTTCTTTTATACGAGGGAATAAGATAGGAAGACTTGTAAGTGGTTAGTTAAATATTGATTTGATTTTTCTACTGCGTTTTTCACGGAAACAGGATTTCAGCCTTGTTGAGCTCTATTTTTAAAACCCAGCACTGAAAAGGAACGGATGACCTATCCCCCAGGTCGCCCTTCCTTGGTCCCTATCTGACTGCTTCTGTGACTAAAACCAACCTTCTCAGGCATGGCCAAAGCCTCGTCTTTATTGCTATATCTAATACATTAGGTACATTCGTCATGTATTTTACCTATGATGTGTCTGTGCAGGGCATTGCAT